>UXGC01001586.1:0-20191 GCA_900480045.1 Eurytoma adleriae | reverse complement strand
GATACCTATGAATGGTCGGTACTTGTTGCTCGAGCTAAAAATGGAAAATTAGCAGGTATAAATGTGATATTGCGGCCAGGTGGAGCAGAAACCTTGGAAAAACTGGTTAATGAAACGACATCCTTTTATATTAATAGAGAAATAGAAAAAGCAGCAGCATTATTGAATTCACCGCTACCTAGAGGTGTATTACTAATTAGTGAAGAAGGAAAACAGTTTGTCGATTTAGTTTCATTTCATTCTCCTGTTATTGATTCTTATACTCCATTACAAAAATGGCAAGAGCTGCAAAAATTGTCAGATATTTTGATGCATACTCCTTTTGAAGCAAAAGGTATTATCACTAAATTATTTGTCGATGCAAAAGGCACGCGTCATATTATTTTACATAGTAAACCTAGTTCTATGTTACTTTTACGCTATATTAGTGCTTTTCTATTAAACTTGGTTTTAATGGCAACATTTATATTGAATTTTATTCTGGTTATTACACGTAAGCGTATAAATAAATGGCGATTAAAAAGTATTCGACAATATTATGAGCATTGTTTCAATATTGTTTCTTCCTCTGACCAGCAAAAAAATATTTAACGTAATGAATAAAATATGAAAATACAGTCAGATATGGATTTGATTATCCGTTTAGATAAATGGTTATGGGCTGCACGTTTTTATAAAACTCGTGCAATTGCTCGTAAAATGATTGAGGGTGGCAAAGTTCACTATAACGGGCAGCGAAGTAAACCAAGTAAAGTCGTTGAAAAGCATGCCATTATAAAATTAAGACAAGGTAACAGTGAACTAACTATAAAAGTATTGGCCATTAGCGATCAACGACGGGGCGCATCTGAAGCAAAAGCGTTATACCGTGAAACACAAGACAGTATTGTTAATAGAGAAAAATTAGCATTAGCGCGGAAGACCAACTCATTAACGATGCCAAATCCAGAACGTCGTCCTGATAAGAAAGAACGACGTAACTTGATTAAATTTAAGCATACAAATTTAAATGAGTCATTTTGATGACTAACTTTAGCAATGAGAGAAAATATGTCTAAACATGACCAGTTAAACCGTTTTTTATTTGAAGATGATGCTGTTCGTGGTGAATTAGTTTCAGTTAATGAGACTTATAGAAAGATACTCCATCAACACAATTATCCGCCAGCAGTTAATTTATTATTGGGTGAATTATTAGTTGCCACTAGTTTATTAACGGCAACTTTAAAATTTGATGGTGATATTACTCTACAGATTCAAGGAGATGGCCCTGTAAAAATGTTGGTAATAAACGGAAATAATTATCAACAAATGAGAGGTGTTGCTCGTGTCGAGGGTTCAGTTACTAATCAATTATCATTAAAACAGATGGTTGGTCAAGGCTATATGGTGATCACGATTACGCCAACAAATGGCGAGCGTTATCAAGGCATTGTTGCATTGGAAAGTAGTACAATAGCAGAATGTTTGGATGATTATTTTAAACAATCAGAACAGTTGCAGACACGTTTATTTATTCATTCAGGTGAGATAAATGGCCAGCCTGCTGCCGGTGGAATGTTATTGCAGGTATTGCCCTCTGCAGGTAGTGAAAGTCAGCATAAATTTGATCATCTAGTACAGTTAACCGCTACGATTAAGGGTGAGGAGCTATATACCTTAGAAACAAAGCAAATTCTTCATCGTCTTTATCATGAAGAAGATGTGACTTTATATGATCCACAGCCAGTCACCTTTCATTGCAACTGTTCAAAAGAGCGTTGTGAAAATATTTTGCTATCTCTGCCTGATGAAGATATTGAGCATATATTACATGAACGGGGTGAAATTGATATTGAATGTGAATTTTGTGGGGCTGATTATCTGTTTAATCAACAAGATATAGAGGAATTGAAGCGAATTAAAAAACAGCAGATTCATTGAGTCATCCGTGCTTATTTTATGCCGTAATAAAGGATATACACATTTTTTTACTGTAGCGTTGATTGTGCTCTAGATCGCATTTCTAGTTGAGAAAATAGTTTAGATGAAATTTATTGATTTTTATCGCTGTTAATTTCGAGTAAAAATTTATGATAGGTCCTAATTAAGGTTAAAATTCATTTAGGAGCATAAATTAATGAGTGCAAAAAAAAATATTACTCCAGAAGAGATGGCTAGGTATGGTATTCATCAAGTTACTGAAATCGTTTATAACCCAGGATATGAACAATTATTTGCAGAAGAAATAAAACCTTCTTTGAAAGGCTATGAACGCGGTATTGAAACTAACTTAGGCGCAGTGGCCGTTGATACCGGTATTTTTACCGGTAGATCACCTAAAGATAAATATATTGTTCGTGATAACGTCTCTATGAATACCGTTTGGTGGGCGGATCAAGGTAAAGGAAAAAATGATAATAAACCGATGACCGAAGCGGTTTGGAAATCATTAAAAGATTTAGTGACTAACCAATTGTCAGGTAAGCGTTTATTTATTATTGATGCTTTTTGCGGTGCGAATGCAGATACCCGTTTGAAGGTGCGCTTTATTACTGAAGTGGCTTGGCAGGCACATTTTGTAAAAAATATGTTTATTCGACCTACTGAACAAGAGTTGATTGATTTTAAACCAGATTTTGTTGTCATGAATGGTGCAAAATGTACTAATCCCAACTGGCAGGCTCAAGGCCTAAACTCAGAAAATTTTGTGGCGTTTAATTTGACTGAACGTATGCAACTTATTGGCGGTACTTGGTATGGCGGTGAAATGAAGAAAGGATTGTTTTCTGTCATGAATTACTTGCTGCCATTAAAAGGCATTGCTTCGATGCATTGTTCAGCTAATGTTGGTGAAAAAGGGGATGTGGCTATTTTCTTTGGTTTGTCTGGTACAGGAAAAACAACCCTTTCTACCGATCCCAAGCGTAAATTAATTGGTGATGATGAGCATGGATGGGATGATGATGGTGTATTTAATTTTGAAGGTGGTTGTTATGCTAAGACAATAAATTTGTCTGAAGCGGCAGAGCCTGATATTTATCATGCGATCAAACGTGATGCATTATTAGAAAATGTTACTGTTTTGACTGATGGTACTATTGATTTCAATGATGGAACAAAAACAGAAAACACGCGAGTTTCTTATCCTATTTACCATATTAATAATATTGTTAAACCCATTTCTAAAGCAGGCCATGCGACGAAAGTTATTTTTCTGACAGCCGATGCTTTTGGTGTTTTGCCACCGGTATCGTGTTTGACGCCTGAACAGACTGAATACCACTTTTTGTCAGGTTTTACCGCTAAATTAGCGGGTACCGAACGCGGGATCACTGAACCAACACCCACTTTTTCAGCCTGTTTTGGGGCCGCTTTTCTGACATTACATCCTACTCAATATGCTGAAGTATTAGGTAAACGTATGAAAGCCGCTGGTGCAAAAGCGTACCTGGTTAATACCGGTTGGAACGGAACCGGTAAACGTATTTCGATCAAAGATACTCGTGCAATTATTGATGCGATCTTAAATGGGGATATAGATAAAGCAGAAACTATCAATTTACCTGTTTTTAATTTAGCTATACCTACCAATTTGCCGGGGGTCGATAATAATATTTTAGATCCGCGTCATACATATGCAGATAACAGCCAATGGGAAGTTAAAGCTAAAGATTTGGCTACGCGATTTATTAATAATTTTGAGAAATATACTGATACCCAAGTTGGTGCTGCACTCGTGAAAGCAGGTCCTAAGTTGTAATTTTTAATTAAAGGTTACTAATAAAATAAAAAGTGCATAGAATATAATTAAAGCTATGCACTTTTTATTTAATTGTGAATATGCATTGCGGTATTAATGAATTGAAATCGGATGGCAAAAATTTTTTTACGGTTGTTTCTATCGCTTGCTGTTCTGTAATACCCGATAGTATAATAAGTCAAAAGCGGAGTTTATTAAAACACCTGGTTTTATAATGAAATCTTTATTAATTACCCGTGATGATAAAATTGATTGGAAAAAATTAAAAATAGAAAAGTGCTAAAAAAGTGCCAGCGCTAGGCTGGCATAAGTAAACACTGGAAGCAATGTGAGCAATGTCGTCCTTTCATATGATCCCAGAAAGGCTCATCTGAAAGTGATTTAATGATAATAGTTATCACTATCATTTGTAAAGTGGTTTTTTTAATATAAATGTAAAAAAATATTTTACATGATAAATTATTGATAATAATCATGTATTTTTATGGTAATTTAAATTACAAACTTAAAACAATAATTTTATGGTTAAGGCAATAAATGAAAAATAACGAGATCATTTTAGCTGACAACATCAATAATATAACTATAACGAAAGCGTTAGGATTTTATCAGGTGTTGGGCACATGCCCAAGCTGAACTCCATGCCCATTGAAAGTTATATCCCCCTAACCAACCAGTAACATCAACAACTTCACCAATAAAGTAGAGTCCGATTACTTTTTCTGACTCCATTGTTTTTGATGAAATGCTACTCGTATCAACACCTCCAAGAGTGACTTCTGCAGTACGGTAGCATTCTGTACTATTTGGTTGTATCTGCCAGTTGTGTAACCCTTCTGCAATGGTGTTTATCTGACTTTTATTAAGTTGTTTTAACGATTTATCTGGAATTTTTTTTAATATTTGTAGTGTCTCGATAAAGCGTTTGGGTAGATATTTTGCTAATAGGTTTTTTAACAATAGATTAGGATGAATTGTTTGTTCATGGGTTAAGTAGTCGATAAGATTAATATTGGGAAATAAATTAATACTTATATGCTCTCCTGGCTGCCAGTAACTTGAAATTTGCAAAATGGCTGGACCTGATAATCCTCTATGCGTAAACAGAAGATTTTCTTGGAATGTCATTGCATTTTGTGAACTAACTTTTACTGAAATAGCAATACCAGAAAGTGTTTGTAAAACGTCAAGCAGTGTCTTATGTAATGTGAAAGGCACTAAAGCTGCTCTTGTGGGCTGGATATTATGTCCAAATTGCTCAGCTATACGATAACCAAAAGGAGTCGCTCCTAATTTAGGCATTGAAAGGCCACCGCTAGCAACAATTAATGCGTTTGAACTAATAACTTTTTCATTAACATAGACTAAAAATTTATTATCTATTTTTTTTATCTCAGTTATTTCGCTTTGAAAGCGTAAACTAACGCCAGCGACTTTACATTCAATTAATAGTAAATCGACGATATCTTGTGCGCTATTGTCACAAAAAAGTTGACCTAATATTTTTTCATGATAAGGGATATTATGTTTTTGTACTAATGCAATAAAATCCCATTGAGTGAAACGAGCGAGGGCTGACTTACAAAAATGAGGATTAGTAGATATATAAGCAGTAGGATCAATATAAAGGTTGGTGAAGTTGCATCGCCCGCCACCAGACATTAAAATTTTTCTACCCGCTTTTTTGCCATTATCCAGGACCAGTACTTTTAACCCTTTTTGGCCTACATTGGCTGCACAAAATAGACCAGCCGCTCCTGCACCTATAATGATTACGTCAAATTTTTCCACAAAATTTCTCTTTTATCTGAAAAGATATTTATTAATAATACAAATAGCGCGTTTTTTATTAAATAGGGTAAAATATTTATTACGATTTAAATTTGAGTAGACAATGTTAGTAAGTGCTAAAAATCTACTTATCTTTTACTTTAGTAACTTAATGAAAGTAAAGAATATTTTTTTTATTTATTTTTTTTGTCAATTAAAGTCAAAAAAGATGTAGATTTTGCTTCCACCGCTAACGTTTGTCACTGATAATGCATTGAGTTCATATTCAACAAATTGGCTTAAGGTTTATGCTACATTTATTTACTGGTTTGGATTTCTACACCGGTCTGTTATTAATACTAGCGCTATTATTTGTGCTATTTTACGAAGCAATTAATGGTTTCCATGATACCGCAAATGCAGTAGCAACGGTTATTTATACTCGAGCAATGCGAGCTCAATTTGCGGTTGTTATGGCGGGTGTTTTTAACTTTTTTGGCGTTATTTTAGGTGGCTTAAGTGTTGCTTATGCCATTGTGCATCTATTGCCAACAGATCTTCTTTTGAATGTAAGCTCTGCTCATGGTCTAGCAATGGTTTTTTCTATGCTATTGGCGGCTATTATTTGGAATTTGGGTACCTGGTATTTGGGATTACCGGCTTCCAGTTCACATACATTAATCGGTGCTATTATTGGTGTTGGTTTAACCAATGCCTTAGTGACCGATTCCTCTATAGTGGATGCATTAAACATTCCAAAAGTGATTGAAATTTTTCTTTCTCTTATTCTTTCTCCTGCGATTGGTTTTGTTATAGCAGGATTGCTAATTTTCTTTTTACGCCGTTATTGGAGTGGTACGAAAAAACGTCGTCGCATTCATTTAACACCGGCTGAGCGAGAGAAGAAAGATGGTAAAAGAAAACCGCCATTCTGGACCCGTACTTCATTAATTTTATCTGCAGTTGGCGTTAGTTTTTCCCATGGCGCTAATGATGGTCAGAAGGGTATTGGTCTTATTATGCTGGTATTAATCGGCGTGGCGCCAGCCGGGTTTGTGCTTAATATGAATGCCAGTGGTTATGATATTACTCGTACCCATGACGCGATAGTGCATTTACAACATTATTATGAAGAACATCAGTCAGCAGTAAAGCATATTGTTAATAAGTCACAACACGAGTCGGAATTGGAAATTTTAGATGAGAAATTCCATTGTGATAATTCACGTCCTATTAACGTGTTAAAACAGACATCACTGATGTTGACGGATATTCAAAGTTATTCCGCGCTTAAGCCTGAGCAACGTAATCAAATGCGCCGATTATTAATGTGTTTATCAGATACGGCATTAGATGTAGCTAAACTACCTGAAACGTCCTCTTCCGATGCACGTTTTCTGCGTAATTTGAGTAACGATTTACTTAATACAGTAGAGTATGCACCACTGTGGATTATTATTGCCGTTGCTTTGGCGCTTTCTGTTGGTACCATGATTGGTTGGCAACGTGTTGCTATAACGATCGGTGAAAAAATTGGTAAAAAAGGTATGACTTATGCACAAGGGGTTTCTGCACAAGTGACTGCTGCGGTTTCCATTGGTGTTGCAAGTTATACGGGTATGCCTGTATCAACAACCCAAGTTTTATCCTCTGCTGTTGCAGGTACAATGGTTGTTGATGGTGGTGGTGTACAAGCTAAGACAATTAAAAATATATTACTGGCTTGGTTATTTACATTGCCTATTTCTATTATCCTTTCTGGTCTGTTTTATTGGATATCATTAAAACTAATATAGACACATGAGACAAGGTATATAACAAAAAACAGTGATGCTTAATTTAGGCATCACTATTTTTGTTCTTTTGATAATATATTATCTATCTCATTTAAATGTTATTTAAGCCGATTAAAATCCCTAAATGGCCCATATTAAACTGATAAAAACAATAATACTTAATCCACTGATTAACATAAATTGTTTGCGAATGCGTTCACAACGTAAAATAACTTCCGGATCGTGGTGATTAATATATTGCTTAGTATTAATGTATCGAATTAGTTTTATATGCTTAGTCCATTGGCCATGGGCTGTAAAGAATCCGTTGCCATCAACAGATTGGTAGAACAAGGGATCAGATTCCCGCAGAATAAAAAGTAATACTCTGATTGAAGAAAAATATCGCATCATATTTATAATGCAAAGTATACATAATGCCCAAAACCATGCATGCATATTAAGATAATTACCTCAACAAATATAGATTTAGCCGCTGATATTGTTTTTAACAATCACAAAAGAGAATATTTGCTCATCAGTTGCCGGTTTATTTTTATTGTAGAATAATCTAACAACTTCACAAAATGACCCATTGGAATTATTTTTATTGATTTAATTTTTATGGTATGTATTTTTTAACGAATAATTAATGTCTTCAACACTATGATTTTTATGCTAAATTATGGAAAAATTAGCTGGTTTGGTCTATGCTAATTATTAGTAAGGAATCTATTTTTCATAATTTAATGGGTAAAATTTTTATTAAACTATGTTCAAGGTGATATTTAAGTATCAGGTTTGATCGCTAAATATTTATCATAAAAAGAGCTATTCTTTTGTAAGAGCGGACGTTTGAAAGGAGCTAAATATGGCTTACAAACATATTCTTGTTACAGTTGATTTGTCCCCAGAAAGTAAAACTTTAGTTGATAAAGCTGTCTCCATGGCAAAACCTTATAATGCAAAAGTTTCTTTAATTCATGTTGATGTAAATTATTCTGATCTTTATACCGGATTGATTGATGTGAATCTTGGTGATATGGAGCAACGTATTACCAAGGAAACTCACCATGCATTGACAAAATTAGCAAAAGAAGCAGATTATAAGATTGAAAAAGAATTGAGTGGTCGAGGTGATCTTGGACAGGTTTTGGTCGATGCAATAAAAGAATATAAGGTTGATTTAGTTGTGTGTGGTCATCATCAAGATTTTTGGAGTAAGTTAATGTCTTCGGCTCGTCAACTAATTAATACTGTTCATGTTGATATGTTAATTGTGCCATTAAAGGATAATGATTAATAATATTTATTAATCATTAAATTTTTTCAATAAAAACACTTGATTAATCAAGTGTTTTTTTGTTCATCTCCGCTAATTTAAATTACTTATATTTTGCCGGAAAATGTGATTAAGACACAAAAAATCTCATTAAAAATAGAGATAAATTAGTGATATATTCAATAAGTAAATCCACATATAGCAGGTCATTTTGCAAAAAAACGTTAATAAGTATGAAAATATAATAATTTATCTTTTAATCTAAGGAATTTTGTATGAAAGGTTGCTTATCTTTAGAAACATTCCTAACATCAATCCAGTCACGTTATGCTGATCAAGCTGAATTCTTACAAGCCGTGCGTGAAGTTTTTACTTCTTTGGCGCCATTTTTACGCAATAATCCTCAATATTGCGAGCAGGGATTACTGCAAAGAATAGTAGAGCCAGAGAGGGTGATTCAGTTTCGTGTTTGTTGGGTTGATGATAAGGGAAATGTTCAAGTTAATCGAGCCTGGCGGGTACAATTTAATTCGGCAATCGGTCCTTTTAAAGGTGGAATGCGTTTTCATCCATCAGTTAATTTATCAATTTTAAAATTTCTCGGTTTTGAACAAACTTTTAAAAACGCGTTAACCACTTTACCTATGGGCGGAGGTAAAGGGGGCTCAGATTTTGATCCTAAAGGAAAAAGCCATGCAGAAGTTATGCGTTTTTGTCAGGCCTTGATAACCGAGCTTTACCGACATTTAGGTCCTTATACCGATGTTCCTGCTGGCGATATTGGCGTGGGTGGGCGAGAAGTCGGTTTTATGACAGGTATGATGAAAAAGTTGTCAAACAACACTTCCTGTGTTTTTACCGGTAAAGGCATGTCTTTTGGTGGCAGCTTAATTCGACCTGAAGCTACCGGTTATGGTTTGGTTTATTTTACTGATGCGATGTTAAAACATCATGGTTTATCGTTTGAGGGGAAACGCGTATCCGTTTCTGGAGCGGGCAATGTTGCTCAGTATGCTATTGAAAAATGTATGTCATTAGGTGCTAAGGTAGTTACTGCTTCTGATTCAAATGGCACCGTTGTTGATGAAGCGGGCTTTACACCAGAAAAACTTAAACGATTGGAAGCGATTAAAAATCAGTATGGTCGTGTTGAGGTATATGCAGAAGAGTTTGGTTTGACTTATCTTAAAGAAAAAAACCCCTGGTCGGTACCAGTAGATATTGCCTTACCTTGCGCCACTCAAAATGAACTTGATATAGATGATGCAAAAATTTTAATTAAAAATGGTGTCAAGGTGGTTGCTGAAGGTGCAAATATGCCGACAACAATTGAAGCTACGGATGCATTTCTTGAGGCTGGTGTGCTGTTTGGGCCTGGAAAAGCAGCTAATGCAGGAGGGGTAGCAACATCAGGTTTAGAAATGGCACAAAATGCGGCCCATTTGAGTTGGACTGCAGAAAAAGTGAATAGCCGTTTGAAACATATTATGTTAGATATTCACCAGCATTGTGTGAAATATGGTGGAGGAGATAAGCAGACTAATTATGTTAAAGGCGCCAATATTGCTGGTTTTGTAAAAGTGGCCGATGCGATGTTAGCGCAAGGCATCCTGTAACAAATTAATCGTCATTAAGCAAAATAAAATTAATTATATAGCTAAATAACGTAACATTCTGAATATTATTTTGTTTATTGTACATCGCCTGCAACTATCCTTTTCAGGCGATGTTTTTAGTAACAATATGTCGATTATTATTTATCTATCATCTGACCTATAGCGCTATTAATCTTCATTTAAACTCATATGTAGGCGATCAAATAAAGGTTTAAATAAGTAATTTAGTAGTGACCGTTCACCGGTACGAATAAAGACCTCTACTGGCATTCCTGGTTTAATGGTTAACTGGTTTAGGCGTTGACGATTTTTATCATTTACTTGAACCTGTAATAAATAATAGGGCTCGCCAGTTTGCTCATTAAGTAGCCTGTCAGCAGAGATCATTGTGACATTGCCTTCCACTTTGGGCGTCGTGCTTTGATTAAATGCAGTAAATTGTAACTCTACCGGTAAACCTAATTTTACTTGATCAATTAATTGTACTGGAACCCGTGCATCAACTAATAGTGGTTGATCATCGGGAACAATCTCCATCATTTTTTGTCCGGCAACGATCACACCGCCCTCAGTAAAAACTGACATACCAATTATGGTGCCAGTAACAGGGGCACGTATTTGAGCATTAGCCAGTATGAACTTCGCTTTAACGAGTTGGCTGTAGGTATGATTAATCTTAGTTTGTGTGTCAGCTAGTTGGGCATGAACATCTTTTTGATATTCTTGTTGTAGTTTTTCGCTATGTAGTTTTTGCTCTAATATTTGATGTTGTATTCGGCTAATATCACCAAGTGTTTGCGCTAAATTACCATCAACTTCAGTGTATTTATTTTCTGTTTCTAGTAATGTATTGCGAGCAATATAGCCATTTTTTTCTAATTCCCTTAATCCTTCTAATTGTTGCAATAACATTGTAAGCTGCGTTTTTTGGCTTTTTGCTTTTTGTTGTTGGGCATATAGCGTAGCGTTTAATCCGGTTATTTTTTCTTTAATACCGGCCAACTCTAATTGTAAAACTTGATATTGGTTTTCCAGCAATTGTTGATTTAATTGAAGAAGCTCGTTGACATCATGTTCTTTCATTTCACGTTGTAAAGCGGATGAGATAATTAACCGTTTTTTGCCTTGTTGTTCTGCCAATAAACGGGCTTCTCTAACTAACAATTCGTGGTATTGTTTTAGTTTTATATTGTATTCCGAACGCACTTCAACGGTATTGAGTGTTAAAAGAATTTGTCCCGCTTGTACTTTTTCACCATTATTGACAGAGAGTTGTTCGATAATCCCGCCATATTGATGTTGAATGGTTTTATGATTGCCTGCCACAATCACATTACCTGATACCGGAACGCCTTTATCTAAAGGAGCGAGAGCTGACCATAATAAAAAACCACCAAACCCAATAGTCACTAATAACCAACCTAGGTATACAGCGCGTTTTTCATTACTGATTAATTTGTCTGTTAAAATAGGAGATGATTTGTGATATTTACCTTGTACTGACATATTTTTTTCCATTAATTGCTATTATTTTTCACCGGCTGAAATATTGCAGCTCACGTTGTTAGTTGTGACGTTTTATGTTCGTTTAATAATGTTTGTGGTGGGCCAAAACGTGGTGACATGCCGGCTTGTAAAATTAGCACATGCTCTACATATCTAATCAGAAAAGGGCGATGGGTAATTATAATAAGGGTGCAATGTTGTTTTTTAAGTTCTTCAATCGCCAGGCATAGGGCTTTATCTCCTTCGCTATCAAGATTAGAGTTAGGTTCATCAAGAATAATTAAACGGGGAAGGCCATAAATAGCACGCGCCAATGCTAATCGCTGTTTTTGTCCGCCAGATAAGCCACGGCCATACTCACCTAATCGTGTATCATAGCCATTGGGTAAAGCCAGAATTAAGTCATGCACTCGGGCAATTTTGGCAGCGGTAATCACTTTGTCTACAGCAATTTCACCAAAGCGGGCAATATTTTCAGCTATTGTGCCATCGAATAATTGTATATCTTGCGGTAGATAACCAATGTGAGGCCCTAAAATTTCTCTATCCATTTGGTGAATATTGGCACCATCCAACCGAATGTACCCTAAGGTTGGCGGAAGGGCTCCAACCAGTATCCGCGCCAATGTTGATTTTCCTGCACCAGATGCACCAATAATAGCCAATGTCTGACCAGCAGAGAGTGAAAATTGGACATCAAATAGCAGCGGTGGATATTCAGGATCAGGGCGATAAAGAACATTTTCAACACTTAATTCGCCAGTTGGTGCAGGTAAGGTCATCACTTGTTTACGGGGGGGATGTTGTTTGAATAACAGATCTAAGCGTTGATAAGCCTGTCTGGCATTATTATATTGTTTGCTAACTGCAATAAGTTGATCGATGGGACTGAGTACACGTCCCACCAGAATAGAACTGGCGATCATCATACCAGCGGTCAATTCATTGTTAGTGACTAACCAGGCACCCATACCTAAAACCAGTGATTGTAGCATTAAACGTGCTGTTTTTGACCAGGCGCTGCTAGCTGAAGTCCTTTCGCTGGCTAAATTTTGATGGGATAAAAAAGCGTGATGGTAAGTTGACCAACAACGACGAATATTACCTAACATGCCCATTGCCTCGATCACATCTGTGTTACGCAAGTGGGTAGAGGCTTGATTAATGGCTTTGCGTGCCATCAGATTGGCTTGCGCCAGTGGTTTATGAGTATAGCGTTGATTTAGCCAAGCGAGCAGGGAAATGAAGGTTGCACCACCTAAAGCTAGATATCCTAACCATGGATGAAGTAAAAATACCACACAGAGAAAAAAGAGAAACCAGGGAGCATCAAATAAAGCATTACCTGTTACGAATTGGCGTAATGTTGTTAGATCACTTAACGCTTGACTGGCCTGTGCATCATTATATTTTAAGCTTTGCTCGTAAGCCGCATTGAATACCGATTGATTAACTGATAAGTCGAGACCTGTGCTAATACGTATAACAATTAGATTACGCACCCATTCAAGTATGCCAATAAATAAATACAAATTACAAGAAGTGTCAACATTAATAACGTCATTTTATTATTTGACGCTAAGACACGATCATAAACTTGTAACATATAAATAGAGGGGGCGAGCATCAGTATATTGATGATGGCGGTAAATATTCCAATACTATAAAACGCTTTTTTATATATTTTTATTTCATTAATTAATATGTTGGTATTTTTACTTTTTGAATTGTCTATCATATTATTCCCATTTTTATTTTTATAAGATCCAATCCTAATACCTATTATTTAAATAATTAAAATATTGGAAAATGCTTTGCATTTTCCAATGTATTTAAAATTAGTAATCAACGTTATTTTTATTAGGTAATATTATCTATTGCTATATATACATAATCTGTTCAGGAGTAATCATTGCATTATTATTGTCCGTATACTCATTAATCTCATACTGATAACCAGCATAGTCTATATTCGGATCTTGTCTATAATAAGACACATTTTCATTAGATTGATTGTTGGCTAATAGTTGATGGGAAGGGTAATAACTGGAAGATTGTTCATTATAAAGAATTTCAGTAGTAATTTCATCGTCCCAATTTTCAGTAATCAGATGATTGTTATTTTTCACAAAATTAATTTTTTTATAATCAGTATATCCCCGATTGGTATCACCAATATCACCATCACCTTGTTCGAAGAGTATGGTTTCTTCAATAATATCTATTTGTGGAGAATAAGAAGCAAGAAAATTATTGTAACTGTAGTTATAATCAATGGAAAAGAAAATATCACCTTGAAAATTATGATGATCATTTGATAACATGCCGATTTCGGTGTCATTATGGAATATTTTTACTTTAGTCACATATTTTTGATTATCAGAACTTCTTAATATTTCATTATTTTTATCTCTCGGAATATGATAATCATTTGGATCATATTTAAGTTTAAACAGAGTACCTTCTGTATATTGTTTAAAATCTATTAAGCCAATATTAAGATGCTTATTTGAATGATCTTTTTTTTCGTATTGGTGGGCAAAAATGGGATCGATAAGTCTATATTCATCGGGTATGTCAGTATATTCAGTCCCATTTTGATCACAAACCGCTAATTTATAATCATTATCTTTTTTTATTAACTTAAGATAAGTTATTTCCTTTGGAAATTGATAGCGAATGTTTTTACCATGATCATGAATAAATAAATCACTTCCATCAATAAGGTTATTATTTTGGTCTCTTAATTCTTCATTAATATAAAATCCGATAGTTTTGAAATCATAAAATGCCTTATTTTCTTTATGGAGTTCTGCTTTATGTACATCATCTTCTGTACTCGCACTGCCTTTATTATCTAATAATTCACCTTTCTTGATGGTGTGACCGTGTTCTTTTTGGAAGGCTGAATATTGCGCAAATGTAGAATCCTTATGATTGTATATTTTAGTATTATTAAGTTGTAAAACTGGAAGCTTTTCTTGTTTAATATGATTAATATTTGGACTTAATAATTCGTTTTTGTGTAAATGCGAAAAATCAAAATAGGCATCGTTATTAACTGCTCTACCATCGATAAATGCGGCTTTATATTGTCCATCTTCATTTTCAATCGCTAGGTAAGCTTTATTATCATAATTAACATAAAATCGTTGTAGGCCATTATGAAAAATAAACATTTCATTATTTTCTTGGCCTTCAATTTGTTTAAATATACCGCTTTCACAAAGTAATTCGCTAACTTTTTCCTCTTCATTATATAAAGATAATGCACTAGCCATACCATTACCCAGTTTTTTAACGCTGAAAATGGTATTTAAAGGTCTATTGGTTAAGTCCATATTGGTCAGTGTATTGGCATTAATCTCTATTAATTCAGCGATTATTTCATCTATTTTTTCATCAGAGTTTTGTTTAGTGTATTTTGATTTTACAATTTGGCGTTGATATTGATATTCACTACTTTCAGTAAAATTTTTAGTACCGTCTTTATTGGTAAATATTAATTTAAATTCATTGTTATTTTTTTTAATTAATTTTAAATGGCGATAATCACTGTCTAAACTGATATCGATATGGATATTCTTTGCGGCTGAAGAGCAACGAATGTAATTACCAAAACCCATATATTCTACAGTAGCAAATTCTCCAACCGATTCTTTTGTTGTTAAAGTTTTTATATTAGCAGTATAATAATTTACATTTTTAATTTCCCCATCTATTATTTCTTTTTTGCTAGCAATAAAATCGCCTTTAGTCACTTCTAATGCATTTATTTTTTGCATGGCATTATCAGTATTATTTTCAGTAAGCCAATCTTTAAAATCATTATTTTATTTTTTAATTTGATCTAAATATTGTTCTGGATTTTTATTATGTAAGATTTTTTTTAATAATTCAGGGTTCTTATCATTTAAATACATTATAATAGAATGCCCTGCTTTATAAACCATTTCATTATCATGAAAGTTATCTGAATATTTTAAATCTAAAAGCTGAGTTATATTTTTTGTTTTTATTTCAGCTTCAGTCAAATCAATGCTATTTGCTTGGGAATTAAATTTTTTATCGGATAAATGCTCAATATAATCAGCAATACCTTCTTTTAATACAGTAGGTAAACTATCAGCATTGGGTATATTGGTATCAGTTAAATAGTGGGTGAATTCATGTTTGAGATTAAGAATGTTGCCTTGTTGATATATATATATGGTCGGTGGATTTCCTGAGTAGAATTTACCGCCTTCGACGCCTAAACCTTTTTCTTTACCATAATATTGGTAATCTTCTTTATTATCGAAAATATATATTTCAAGTGGCTGTTGGCTTGGTTTAATATCTTTTAAATTAGCAAATATTTTAAAATCATCGACAACCTGTTTGAGTTCTTCAATTGTTTTATTTTGTTTTTTGGGGGTGAGATTTTTATAATGAAGAATAACCTTTATTTTTTCGGCTATAGTTATTTCTTTTTTTGAATTATTGGTGTCGAAATAATAATCAAATTTGTTCAGTTGTTTTATTTTATAATCCACAAATTATCTCCAATTATATTAACGAATATCCTTTTAAACAATAACATTTGTTAAACTACATTTATTTTAGTGTTATTGCAAGTTTATTTTAATGTTTATAATGTGAATATTATTTTTAAAAATTTTGTGTTTTTAGAGCTACATACGGTGAATGTTTTTATGAAATTGTTAATAAATAGTGAGTTTCACCATTTATTAACATTCTTGGTTGTTAATTATTTTTATTAATATTTAACAGGATGAATCAGTTGAACATAAATAAATATCAAAACGATGATTTTTAGTTTTGATCGTCGTTTGTGGCGAGGTTGCTGCGAGGGGGGATGCATAATTGGGTCGTTTCACAACCACACGGCGTTTTGCTATCGTCATTGCTGGAATTAAAAGGCTATCTGCATCTTCATCATTACCAACAAGAGATTGAAAAACACGCATTTCTTTTTTTACTAAGGCACTTTTTTGTCGATGGGGGTACATAGGATCGAGATAAACCACATCTGGGGCAGGTGATAGCGTTGCTAATGCCTGAATACTTGAAGCATGTAGCAATGTCATTCTTTGTCTTAACCAGCTTCCTATTTCAGCATCAGCATAAGCTCGCTGTAATCCGTCATCAAGCAGTGCCGCAACCACGGCATTACGTTCATACAGCCGTACTTCACAGCCTAGGGCAGCAAGGACAAAAGCATCTCTACCAAGACCGGCAGTCGCATCAACAATAGTGGGTAAATAGGATTTTTTGATGCCAACTGCTTTGGCAATAGCTTCATTTCGACCACCACCAAATTGACGTCGGTGTCTCATTGTACCTGAAACAAAATCAACATAAATGCCGCCTAATTTGGGTTCGTCTAATTTTTTTAGTTGTAAATGCTTTGGTGTGAATACTAATGCCATTAATGCAGTCGGTGTATGTTTAAGTTGCCATTTTTCAGCAATAGACGATAAGGCGCTTTGAGAAGCGCCGGGTTCACAAATTAATTGGATATCAATTATCATTTATTCATTAATACCATAACTTTGTAACATTGCATCCAGCTTTGGTTTTCGTCCGCGGAAACGTTCAAACAGTACCATGGGTTCCTCTGAACCACCACGACTTAAAATATTATCAAGAAATGCTAATCCAGTACTGCGATTAAAAATACCTTCTTCGCTGAATCGTGAGAATGCATCGGCGGCTAAAACGTCGGCCCATAAATAACTATAGTAACCGGCCGCATAACCACCAGCAAAAATATGGCTAAATGCATGCGGGAAACGACTCCATTCTGGAGACGGTACTACTGCAACCTGTTGTTTCACTGATTGTAAGGTTGATAAAATTTGTCCGCTTTTTTGCGGCGAATATTCTGTATGTAAACGAAAATCAAATAAGCCAAATTCTAATTGACGAAGAATAAACATTGCAGCCTGATAATTTTTGGCTGCTAACATATTATCTAACATTGATTTTGGTAATGGTTCACCGGTTTCATAATGACCTGAAATAAAAGCAAGCGCTTCCGGTTCCCAACACCAATTTTCCATAAATTGACTTGGCAGTTCGATAGCATCCCAGGGTACACCATTAATGCCAGCAACATCCGCTACGTCAATTTGAGTTAACATATGGTGTAAACCATGGCCAAATTCATGGAATAGGGTAATAACTTCATCATGGGTAAACAGCGCCGGTTTATCACCAATGGGTTTGTTAAAATTACAGGTTAGGTAAGCTACCGGTTTTTGAACGCTGCCATCGGCATGTTTTAATTTGCCTGCACAATCATTCATCCAGGCACCGCCACGTTTATGTTCTCGGGCATAGAGATCTAAATAGAAGCTACCGCATAAATCACCGCGTTCATCATATAATTCGAAGAAACGCACATCGGGATGCCATATCTCCACATCATGACGTTCTTTAGCTGTCAAACCATAAATTCTGTTAATCACCTCGAACAGACCGTTTATAACCCGTTGTTCTGGAAAATAGGCACGTAATTGTTCATTATCAATTGAAAATTTATGCTGTTTTTGCTTTTCACTGTAATAACCCAGATCCCAGGGCTCAAGTTTCTCAATCCCGTAGTGATCCTTAGCAAATTGGGTCAATTCAGCAAGCTCTTTTTCACCTTGATGGTAGGCTCGCTGGGCAAGATCGGTAAGAAAATCTAGCACCTGTTTGGGTGATTCGGCCATTTTAGTGGCTAGCGATTTTTCAGCAAAGTTATTAAAACCCAGTAATTGCGCTAATTCGTAACGTAAGGCTAAAATTTCGTCCATAACCTCACTATTATCCCATTTGCCAGCATTTGGCCCCTGATCAGAAGCACGGGTGTTATAGGCATGATGTATTTCTTGGCGTAGCTCACGATTATCAGCGTAAGTCATAATCGGCAGATAGCTTGGCATATCCAACGTGAATAACCAGCCCTCTTCTCCTTTAGAGTTAGCTAATGCTTTTGCTGCTAACAGAGCACTTTCTGGTATACCAGCAAGCTTGTCGCTATTTTTAATCAGTTTTGACCAACCCATCGTTGCATCAAGGACATTATTGCTAAATTTAGTTTTTAATTCGGCAATTCGAATAGCAATTTCGCCATAACGCTTCTTTTTTTCTGCTGGTAAACCAATTCCTGATAACTCAAAATCACGTAACGTATTTTCAATTGATTTACGTTGTGCTTGATTGAGCGTATCAAATTCAGCACTATTTTTTAGTGACTTATAAGCTTGGTAAAGGCCGGTGTGTTGCCCCATCCAGGTACTAAATTCTGATAGCATAGGTAAACAGTTATCATAAACTTGTCGTAATTCATCACTGTTTTTTACTGCATGGAGGTGACCAACAGGTGACCAAGCGCGGGAGAGTTTGTTGTTAGCTTCCTCTAACGGTTGGCATAAATTGTTCCAGCTAAAAGTGCTATTTTCTTTAAGTATGGTCTCAATTGTCTGCCGATAGCTGTCTAATACAGTGTTTATTGCTGGGCTTACATCTTGCGGTGTAATGGTGGAAAAATGGGGTAACACCGATTTTGTTAGTAAAGGATTTGTCATAATAAAAACATCCTGTGATTAATTATACTACTTGGTAGGTACAATTAAATATAAATAAGAGATGTGATTAAGATATGGCTACAAATGGCTGAGTTCAATATTAGGACCAATATTTTATCTGATTTTTTACAAGATTGTTTAAATACAAAGGTTTAGAATTTCTATAAATAGGATTATAATGATTACCAATTTTTCCATGGAAGATCATCGTCCCCGGTGGGGTGGCTGGACTTCAAATCCAGATGGGGCCGCCAGCGGTCCTTGGCAGGTTCGACTCCTGTGGTCTCCACCAATTGAGCTCAATCTAATTCTACTAATCTCTTATTATATATCTATTTTCAATTCAACAAATATCAACGGTTCTGTTGAATCGAGGGTTATCAAGTAAAATGCTGTTTTTTTATAATGTTGTTTCTTACCTATGTCTCTGATCTGATAAGCCGTCAAACACCGGTATTACCCCATCGATATTATTGCTCAGTATGGTCGCTGGTATCTTACTATTCACTGAGCTTACGTGAGCTGGAAAAAATAACGGCTAAGCGCGGTATTATCGTTGATGCATATAAACCTGTATCGCTGGGTTATCAGGCGTTAATGCAACAGAACCAAAATTAATATAGTTATTAAGCGGGGCAATGACTTTTATCCAACTTAATAGATAGATTTAATGTTATTATCTATCAAATATGACTCTTGTGATCGGCTAAAAATTCACAACGACTTGATAAACATCATATAATTTTCCTTTCATCTTGATATCGGTTTCATCGAGCTAGCAGCGCCGCAGCGGCTATAAATTTTTCGTTTTTATTGGCAATAAACTGAAGATAATTTGGGATTAAGCATAAAATCACACGGTAAATAATTGACAGGTCAATTTTAATCCCTCTAACCCGTGTTATCTGTTTCTAGACTAGTCA
>UXGC01001585.1:0-20195 GCA_900480045.1 Eurytoma adleriae | reverse complement strand
CTCGAGCGGGGTCCGAAGGCCCTCGAGCGGCATTCGGTGTCGGGGCGGCTCAGGCGGAGCACGCGGAGTGAGAGGTGCCCTCCGTGCCGCGCAAGCGCATGGAGCGGCTAGCGCATAGTGTTATAAGAGTTTGCTTGTATTTCAATAATATATTTAATTATACCCTAGACAACGAGAGAGTGTGTTTATTTAATGCCACCCTTGCATGTAGAATCCCACACTTAGTAAATTATAATTTTTAATTTGTTGGAGAGTTGCGCGAATGATCGATGTTAAGATATTTCTTTGCAACAAAGCGATGTATCAATCACAAAGTTGCAGAAAAGTGAATAATGCATGAACTAAATTATCCGGCAAATAGCCGAAAAAATCCCAATTCATTGAGTTCGAGTCAAGCATTATTTTATACCCCGGGAACTTAAGCAGGATTACGTCGGGCAAATTGCAAGCTGTGCACCCGTTATCGGTCGCCTGAGCATTGAGGGGGAAATAATACAATTGAATAGTGAATAGGAATGAACGAATCGAATCTGCCACCTGACTCCTTTATCGCGTGTAATTCCTTACTCGCAGTAAACAATATTTGTCACTCAGATTTCGTTTATCTAAATTCACCGATTTGTACAATAAAGTATTGATGTACTTGGTTTCAATTTTAAGATTAAATCTCTTACGTTTTCAACAAATGATCACTATAATAAGTAAAAAAATTATGAGTATGACGTAAAACTTCATTTAAATGTACCGTCTTCTATTACACATCAAAATTCAAACAAGTATACTTGAGTCAATTTCATTTATTCAACTTTATACTTAGTGTCACAGAATCGGAAAATCTACTCCAATGGTATGAAAAAAACTGAGCTACTCAAGTTTATTAGTAATTAATTTTGAGTGATTTTACACTCTTTTATTAATGCAACATCAAAGAACATTTGCAATAAAAAAACAAAATCGAAAAGTAAATATCGCGGTTCTTTTTCCAAGCCAAAAAAATTGCAACGATACCGTCAACTTTTCCATTAAAGAAGAAGGGGGGGAGTGATACAAGCGGTAATACAGGCTTATGACGAAAAAAAGGTCATAGACTCGCAGTGTATTTACGGCAATAGGACATTGTCCCCGATAGAGGGGGTAGCGCGTTACGCAGATGTCGGAGGGGACGAAGGGGTTGGCGAGAGGGAGAGCCGGGGTGGCACAGGCGCGGCAGAGGACAATCGCCCCGTACACGTGACGCGCGCTAAAGCGGTACACACAGACGTCTGAAATGTGCAGCAGACGGGCACTCACGTGGCCGGACACGGGAGCAACCCCCCGCGCGCGACTTCCCTACTTTGTTACCGGGAGGTAACTCGCGCATTGTGCGCTCCTAAATACTGCCATTTCAGAGCGACGCGCCCTCCACCGCTGTATTTTTCTTTTAATCTCCAATGTGCAGTAATATTAACGTAGACTGGATTTCTAAAATGAATAATGAACAGTTAAATGAATGAAGAGTAAGAAAAGGTAAGTTAATGACAGGCTGTAATTGCGGCTCAGAGGTGACTTTTCAGTTACGCGGGCAAAGTTCAACGAACTTGAACGAGGAGAGAGTTACCGAAAAAAACTTTCTAAAAGTTTTACCAATCGCTAACCTTCAGAGTTCTTTGCCTTTTATGTGACGCAATCTGCAAGATCTCCGTGCACTGTTATTAATTAATTGCTGCATTTGATAAAGTTATATGTCGATATCTATAAAATGTCAGACTTTGGAATGCGAGTAGGTGCTTTACTTTGATCGAACTGATTTTTTAATTCATCTACCTTTATAAAAATAATTGGTTTTTTAGCGATAGCGTGCATTTGACAAGATTATTTGACAATATCTGTAAGATTTCAACATTTGGAATGTGAATAGATTTTGCACGTTGATCAAGCAACTGATTTTTTAAATAATCTACCTCCATAAAAAGAATTGATTTTTTAACAATCCGATCGCGATGAAAAGAAAATTATACTATAATATAATAATTTTACGAAAAAAAACTTTACATTAAATTGTCTAATCTTTATCATTTAACATTTTTAGAATAATTTATTAATGATTCTACACGACGGATATGAAGAAATAATTCTCGCGTTGATCTGTATTGATATTTCGTTTCATTAGCGGCCATATACATATTTTGAATTTGAATGAATCGAATATTCGCATAGGTTCGTTACTGCAGGATACATGAATAACCAACGGAATTCACGCAATTATTGCCATTATTGTACCAGAAAAGTGACCTGATTAAAGGGAACCCAAATTATTTACACCATTTACACTCAGAAATTTATCTCTTTTCATGTTTTTAACTGTAAAATTTAAAAGCAACATAGAAATATTATAATATTTCAAACATTGATACGTATAACGAGTAATAACGTCATTTTTCATGTGATTATTTTAAATGACGATAATATATACTGCACAAATTAGTTTTAATAATAACTGCGATTAAATTGCCATAAAATATAAAAAACGAACGTATACATTTTATATCTAATTTTAATGAGAATTTTAAAGCCTTTTTGACGAGAACATTTCTTTTTACTATAAATGAACGCAATATGCTTCATAGAACTGAAAAATTAGTGGTTCAACGACTCACGGTGCATGGTACAATATACTACAAGATGACCGACCGAATAAGATGCCTGCAATAACGCTGATTTATAGGGCTGCACAGGGCTGCCTTTCCGTGCACGTAAGCATCTAAACCAGACCGGATAGTTAAAATGGATTGCTTATATCATCTTTATCGAGCTACTGGCGTTGCTCGTGTAGATTCTAACGCGAATTCATACATTTTTTGCAATGCAAGATTCTTTAATTAATTCCCCAATTTTTTTCAACAAACGTGAGAAACTTATAAATAACTTAAGTAATTTATAATCCCTTCATAGGGAAAAATGTTATTCTATAATGAAATTCGCTTAAAAAGAAGCGAAAATATGCTTTGTATTGAGTTAATTCTGATAAGTTGCTGACAGGAAATGTATGCACCATTATATATTAATCATTAAATAGAAATCGATATCTCTAAAAATTTATTGGTGATGCAACTTGTTTTATTGATGAAGCAATATTTTCTACTTTATCGACGCAGGTCAATCTTTAAAAAGCAATATTCGCGTAAAATTGAATTTTGCTTAAAATATAAAAGTTGAATGAGATTTAATCTTAAGCTTTGTTTTTCTTTCTTTGTTATAAAACATGATCTACTCACAAAAACAAGCATAATGAAGAACGCAGCTATATATGCAGTTCTTGACATCCACATGCTTACAAAACGATAATGTTCTCCAGTAACGACATTCCTACAATGAATATAATTTTTAACTGAATAAAACCCTGCTCGTTTTATGGATATTAATTAATTTTAATATCTTTAAATATGAAATAATCTTTTACCGTAAGAAACCTTTATTATCTTCATGTTCAGCTAATGTTTTGATGCTTGCCATCAAAAGATCATCGTATCCCAGGAATTCATCAAGTATTAATCTGGAAAAAGCATCGCCAAAACACTTGTCATTTGCGGGATCCAATGTAACAATTTTCACTGGAATGTTCAATTTTTGGCGAGCAGCAGGTGAAAGTCGTAAAAATCCATACTCTAAAGAATACTCCACAATGTATTCGTCTTCTGGAAAAACTAACATTTGTTGATAATTAATGCCTAACAAAATCCTAGACAATTTATTAAAATATGCAAAAAGTAAAATGGTCTTAACCTGCTTTAACTATTTTTTCAACTTCAGATACTTGGTCTTTTAAAGGTTGTATAATGTTATCTTGATTGGGCACATCATTACTTTCTTCATTTGTAGTATTATCTTGAACCTTCACAGTAGCAGATGCTGTTTCCTGAAAAACCATTGTCATTAGCAAAAAGGGAAGTGTTTTCGTAATGAAATATATTGTCACAATGGGAACATTTTCTTGTGCTATTTGGAAGAAAAATAAACAGGATAGTTAGTGATGCAAACTTAAACATGATTCAGTAAATTTGTGCATGCATAATTTATCATAAAAGTGCAGTTAATAATTAACATTTTATAAAATAATAAAAACCTACTTCTGTATGGTCTTTAGTGTAACCATCCCACAGTTGAGTGGATAAAAAAGGGCTCATATCTGAATTGGCTGCACTAAAATTTTGTAAATTTTCCAAAGTAGCACCTCGAAGATTTAACTCCTTATCGGATATAGATAAATTTTGAAGCCCTTCATCAGATACATGTGTACCTTGATCATCATCTACAGCTGATGGTTCAATATTTATAAATCTAAAAAATAAGTTAATTTTTCAAACTAGGGTATCTTCCACAGTTACATTATTTGTTCCTAAATTTACTAACCCATCTCTGGCTAACAATCCTAAGATATTAGTCAAATCTTCAACTTTTTCTTGCCTTAATTGTTCTTCTTTTGCGTAACTTTTCTCTATGCTATAATCCTCTCCAGCATTTCTTAAAATTTCCACCCTGAGTATGCCATCCCTTGGCCAATCATCTCTAACATGTTCCAAACAATTTGCAGGAGTGCGGGAAAATACTACATGTATATAAACCAACACAAAAAATGCCATTATAGCCTAAAAAATTCAATAAAATAATTGATTAAAAATTATAAAAAATAGTAATTGATATTACTACTATTAATATTAAAAGAACAATGTCACTATGTCCTTACCTTTAATAGAACAATGAATTCTATCATTCGTCTAACAGGCCTTGGGAAGGTTCTAGCATACAGTAAAGCAGATTTAATAAATAGGGCATGAAATAATCTATCCCTAACGCTGAACAAGGGATTTTGATTATTGTTATTTCTGACTCTGTTGTTGTTCAAACCAGGTCCCATCGCTCCTGGCAAATTATGATTATTATCTGCCACTGCAACATTCTGGTTGTTAGCTAGTGGTACAGCAGCTACGTCAACCTGCGGCATCTTGGCTGGTTTATCAGTGCAATCTTTAAATACAACTCAAATATCAATGTCCTTTTGGTTGTTATAAATGCTTCCTGCACCTAAGATTACTCCGTGCTTCAACATTTCCAGACAAAATATTTCGAGTTTCTGTAAAAATTATATAATGTTAGAAATAAATAAAAATTTAAACTTCTATATATTAGTTGTTTTAAATATTGCTTTAGTAAAGCATAAATTTAAATTTATAAATAGTTAACCCGGAACTGTGATAATATTTAGTTTCCAATCTGGCAACTTAAGTTTATAAATACTAAAAAAAAAAGAATTCCTTTAAAATAAAAAGAAAAATTATTAAAAATAGGACTAATCTCGTTTTGATAATATTGTCAATTCTATTTCTAATTTGTGAGGTAAAGGAATCCATGTTTTCATAAAATTAGTTCAAAACACTTTTTAGCTGACTTTTCACACAGAAAAAGTAACAAACAATTAACATTTATGAGACAGCTGTTGGATATTGTATATCATCTAAGATACATTTACTTGCGTTTCATATTGAATAAAATAACCCATATTTCCTTGAGAAAGTTCGTTCGAAGTATAAATTATTCATTAATCTCCTCGCCTAGCAATAACGCAATTTACTAATGTCCAGCCAATCGTGGAGCAACAAAATAAAAAGTTAATTAGTTAAAAACATAACCTCCAAACTGATATGTAGTACAGCATTCTCCGAACGCTTTAGTCGCGCAAAACGTCAGTCCGGCAATAACATGCGAGCTCGACTGGATTTCAGAGAAAACAGGAGCAGTACAAGTACAAAACAGGTGCAAAAAAGAAAAAGAGAGTTAACTAGACCGTCTGAATGGCCGAAATAAGTGTATGAAGCGAATTGGGAGGGCAGTCGAGAAGCTGCGGAGAAGGGGGCTATAAGCGACTTTCACTCCTTGAATTTTCACGTAGGTAGCAGGAGAACTTCATGGGCACAGAATCGAGGCGCGTGCAGGTTGCAGCCGCGCACAAATTGGTTGCGCGACACAAAACGTCGCGCTCCGCCGCCAAAATAAAAACACACCCGCGGTACCCTCCGGTGTCCGCTGTCGCGTTACGTAATTGAATGACTTACGCGCGGCGATTTTTTTCGTTTCACGCACCGAGTGCGCTTTTTTCTCTTAATCAAATGCGCGAATCGAAGAGTTCATCACGATCGCGCGTAATGACGTGCGAGCGCGGATGCGCCCGATCCCAATGTGTACCTTCCTCTCCTCGGCCTTCCTCGGCGCGACATGTCCGCACTCCACACTCGCAGCCGCAGGCGCACGCTCTCTCGGGTGCCCCGTTTTTTCTTCTTTTAAAGCCGCCTGCGGGGGCCCAGCTCTCACACGCGGGGCGATAACTGCAGCCCGTTTCCTGCGTCGCAGGCGCGCGAGCGAAGCCAAAAACGACGTCAAAATCTCGACGTCGGGCGTACACCCACACACTCGCACGCACACGAGCGCACGCGCACCTTGCGAACTGCTCCGACGACGGCTTCTGCTCCGAGGCTCCGACGGCGCCGCTGCACGTTTTTACTCGCTGCAAAATACCTATATGTGTATAAAGGTTCTCGACACCCCCTTCCTCGAGCCTCCTCTTCTCTTCTCTGCTATTGCTACCGCCCGCCGGCACTCGTCGCACAGCTGCGTGTACCTATTACGGCCTTTCTCTATATGCCTGGGTCAGGGTGAACTGGCGCCGTTACCGCGAGCAACATGATATGCCTTGATTTGACGTTATCTTAATATCATCTACTTATCTTAATTTTTTTATTACTTTTTTGTTGCTATTACTTAGTTCACACTGTATTTAATTTTCTGTTATATTAGTGTGAGCTTTTAGTAGTAAATGTAAGTATTGTGCATCCCCATGTCTTACCGTACGCGGTATGCATCTACTTAAAAATGCATTTTTTCCAAAGACCCTCCCAAAACGGTGTTCATTCTCAACAATTGACTAAATCAATAATTTAATTTATCGTTCTATTTATTTATTAGACAATCTCGACTACATTATAATAAACATAAAAGATTACGGGTTACTTTAAATATGTGTTTTGTACATTTTTTCTAAGAAAATAAAGTGACAAGACCTACACTTCATCAAAAACGGTAAAATTGAAAATTAAACGTTAGTTAATTTTCATCTCAGTCTTGCTTATTTTATTCAACAAATCTTTTTTTGCGGAAAAAAAAATTTGAAAAGCAACTCAGGAGATCAGCAGGTGTATCTCGAAGCCAAAACTCGATCGGCGCGTCGAAGCGTCAGCCAACTTCAGAGGAGGTAGACAGCCCGTTGCTTGAGTATATAGGTAGTTGAGTCATTGGTGTCTTTAGCGCGAGCGGCGTGAGACGAGAGCAGTCGAGAACTGATAATCCCTTTCTCTCTCTCTCTCTCTCTCACGCTCCACAACGCGATCTCCACACGACAGCAACGTAAACAAGAGCTCACCGTCGGACATTCGAAAAGGGTATAAGCATAACTTTCCGCAGGCGGTGTTTACATCAACAATCGATCAACAATACTGATCGGCTTATCGGCCTTTTCTCACCGTCCAGTAGTACATCCGTTACAAACGTACCGAGATGTGCGCGAAAATGGCCTTCCAGCACCAGGCTGGCACGGCGATGGAATGCCTCAGTGTAAGTGAATTAGTCATAATTTGTAACGCGGCTAAATTTCTGCTCCGTTTTTTCACGACGGTCTCTCGCCAGTGCTAAGCTTCTTTTTTTGTTTTTTTTTCGACCCTTAAAACGCGACTGTATACGGTGGTTTTTACACTTGCTGCTCGTCCGACGGTTTTTGATTATTGATCACTGCTTGGTGTATCTTTAATTTTACAGAACACGTTTTAATCAACTTAGTGACTTACGTTTTTCGAGATCATTTGGTATTTAAACGTAATTGATAATCATTATATTCAAAACTACCATTTTTAAACATTCTAGTAATACAAGCAATCTTTCTTCAAATAAAAAAGAAAAATATATTAAAGTGTAAATTAAGTATATTTAAGATATATACATTAAGTTTGGCCTGTTATTATATTTTCAAGATTCTCTTAATTTAAATCATAATTGCATTGATAATACTTTAAACCGATATTTCATTTATTAGCAATTTTAAAATAATTAAGAAAATATACTTTATTTCAAATTTAGATTCCAATTACGCTTCACAAGGAAACAGAAATAAATGCCAATGGAGAAGAAATAATGAAATGCGGCTTCAAAATAGGAGGAGGCATTGACCAAGATTATAAAAAAAGTCCTCAAGGATATACAGATAATGTAAAGCAAATAGTTAAATTTATGCCTAAGATTATACTAAGTAAATTATTGATATTGAATTTTAAAAAAATTTTAACTTTCAGGGTATATACGTCACTGAAGTTCACGAAGGTTCTCCTGCAGCAAAAAGTGGCCTAAGAATGCACGATAAAATATTGCAATGTAATGGCTATGATTTTACAATGGTGACTCACAAAAAAGCTGTTGGATATATTAAAAAGCACCCAGTGCTAAACCTTTTAGTGGCACGTAAAGGGGTTACAAGTACTTAAATTATTTTAATAAGGAAGATGTGCATCTTTTACAATTAAGTTATTTGTAAGATTTTTACTAACAATATTAAAGATTTTTTATAAAACTTTTTACATATATAACATAATTTTTAATAACAATAACAATTTTTAAAATTATCATTCCAACAGTTCTAACAATAATTCTAACATAAAATTTGTCTGCATTTGCTTAAAAAAAACTTCATGCAGTATAATAATCAAATTAAAAAAATACTACAGTATTACAATCAAGTATTGATACAGTAAAATGAATTTAAACAGAAAATATACTTACTTAAGCTATTAGAGCACATCTTTCAAACAAACTTAAGTCCAAAGTATTATAAGCGATTGCTGTAATATTATTATTAAAAATGTGTGAACATGTATATATAATTAATATTCTAAAGAATCATACACTACTGAGATTTATAACAAGTGCAAATTTTATTAATGGGGACATTAATTACATTAATAATAACTTGCCAAAAAGACTCCAATTCTACTACAATATGCACAATAATTTATGAATGAAAATCAGTAAAAAAAATAATAATTGTAAATTATTTTTACTGATATTTTATACACTTTTTACATTTATATTAAAAACTTTTAAGAACATTATTATTCTAAATTAATTTTTTTTCTAATTAAAATTTTGATAAATAAATTGAAAAGCTATTTTTTAATGTTTGAATATTCATTTTTGCTTATGGTCCCTCTAATAAATGATTCGGAAAACGTTACAACAAATTTTGTTTGCTTTTTTTAAAGTTTTACTACATAAATTTTATAACAAAACATTTTGTCGACAATCAGGCCTATAATAATTTTTAAAGCTATAAGTGATTAAGATGTCAAGTTGATCTTCCGCTGCACAATGAACTTGTGTTGACCTAGTCTGTTAAGATCAGGGCTAATGAAATGATAAAAAAGTGAGTGATAACAACAAATGCACTTCGCTATTGTTATATATTATGTTTGTTTCCAAACTTTATAATACCATGTTATATGTAGTGTAGCAATATTTATTTCTTCAAATGTTTGTATTATAACATACAGTGATATATAAAACTGCATAGCAAAGTTGCTTTATGCTATTTACACATGTGAAATTTCATTTACAACGATCGCCTTGGCAATAATAAAAAACTGTTTAAACAAATTAATTATTATTTTCAATTACAAAATCCTAACCAGTGTAAATCTAGTTTGATGTGAAATTCATTTTTATAAATAAAATAAATCAAATGCTTAAAATATTTACTGGATGAAATAAATTTGTGTCGATAGATACTGGTATGAAATCTAGAGTTTTAAATGTCAATTAATTGATTACTCATTTAATAGTGTATCAATATAAATTTATTTTACATATTGAAATATATGTAAATACAAAATAATATTTAGAAATAGAAATATTTTTTACAATATATATAATTATTAAATAAATATAAAAAAGAAATATAATAGACAACATTTAATATTGTAGCTTCGGTTCTTGTGTACGCAGAAAATTGATTTTAATATTGGTTACTAAATTTTATAAATTTAGTAGAAAAACATTAAAAGTTGAAAATCATATATTTTGCAAAGAACTAAGAGTTAATAACAGTGCAGTCAATTGAAATTTTTATTTAAATTTTATAATATTTTTGTTGCATTAAGACTTTGATAATTCTTGAATCAACTTATTCATTTTTACGGGTAATAATTTAACAAAATCTTTGCACACATTAAGTTCCATAGCCATAAGTTCTGCAGCTTTTTGATCTTTTTCACAATAATTAACTAAAAAGGTGTAGGCATCTAAGCTACTTTTTACATTTTCAAGCTGTAAATGTTTATCGGGTGTGATAAATTTATTATAAAGCCTGCCCAAATGAAAATAGGCACATAAAGCAGGTCTTACCATATCTTCTGGCAACTTTTCTGTACCTTTCTCTTTTAAAGAGTCTAGAAACTTTCGGAAATTATCTATGGCAGATTTTGTTAAATTATTAATCTTAGTTAACATATGAGGAGTTGGTCTTTCATCAGTTGCCTTTAAACGATCTAATTTTATATCTAAAATTTCAGAGTAAGTTTCACCAAGTTCAATCCATATTTGCTGACATATTGACTGGTAGTACCTTTCATTTAACTCTTTAACTATACCTTCTAGCAAATCTATCCGTCTTTTGTGCATTTTAGCTTGTCGATTTTCGTCTTCCTCAAAAAAGGTGAGGTATTTATAAAGTTGTGACATATCTTGTATAATTTGTACATAATCAGATGCATGATTTTCTAATGTATAAAATGTCTTTGCATCATCAAGCCATTTTTGAACATTTAAAAATACTTGTTTTGCATCATTAAAATCTAACAAATATTTGTCGGTAACATTATTAGCTATGTGTTCTATATCATTCTCTATAGTTTCAAATTTCATATTATTTAACACATCTTGACTTATATCAGATTTAGGATCAGTTTGAATATTTGTATTATCTGAAATAGGTTTATCTTCTCCACTTTCAATGTTTGACATTAAACGATCCCTTGACATGCTCATAAGTAAAATTCCATACTTGGCCCAGCACCTAGAAATATCAGCACTTCTGTGTTTGAAATTTTCCCATTTTGAAGCTAAAATTTCATTTTCATTATCATCCTTATTTGTCTTCGAACTGAAAAAAGTTTATAATATTATTAAATTAATAGAAACAATTTGATTTCCTATGTTTTAAATTACTTTATTTCAAATAATTACCTCATTTCTTTCAAAGTATCTTCATATTTTCCAAGGATATATGTTGCTGCAGCAAGGTGATGTCTAGCTTGTACAAAACCTCCCTTTTCCATGAAGAATTGAGACAATGTTGCAGCATTAAGCGCCCAATCAATGCTTTCGAAATCATTCATCTCTAGTTGTCTTTTTAAAGTCATATGACAAAACACAGCAGATTTAAGAAAATCGTCTAAGCTTCCGTATATTTGAGCCAAATAATAAAGTGTCAGAGTATAAAGTTTCTCCAAAATTTCATTTGCAGGTGGTTCCGAAGAATCCTCTATTCCAAACAAACAGCACATGTTTACAGGAGCAGATTTTGCATCGGTACTACTTTTGTAATCTTTATAAACTTTTTCGGCTTGTTCTAAGTAATCTTTAGCTTTAGTTGCTTGATCTCTTTTGGACCACAATATACCCAATTGATTTAATGCACTGATCATTGGTAATATAGTTTCAGATTTTATTTTACTCTTACTTATTACATCAATGCAATTAAGAAGGTAATCTTGACCAGTTTTTAGCTCCTCAGTTTCAATAGCAATTATACCTTGATTTAAATAAATAACTGCAAGCATAGATGTTACCTCATCTTCCTGCTGTTTCGCATTATCAACAGAGTTATATAAAAGATTTTTCATGTTTTTTAATATTTCCATCGCTGCATATTTGCTTCTATAAGGTTCTGTTTCTGGATCATTTTTACTGTCTTCATCTAACAACTTCCTAACAGCTAAATATTTCCCTTTCAGATCAGCTTTAATGGCATCACTAATGCACTTGTCATCTGCCATTGTTTAACAATTAAAATTTCAACCTGAAATAAGAGATTATAACAAGTTGAATATATTGCGTATTATTTAAACAATAACCTTAATGTACTTGTCACTCGAATTATTAATAGAAAGTTAAATAAAGTTTATGTTTTTATTAAATATATATAATGACAACTCTGTTTGATTATCAAAAAAATTATAAGTAAATACAAAAAGGAAATAAAAATCAATTAAAAAGTCATAGAACACAAATTACGAATTGTTTTCGTAAAGAGAAAAAATTAAACATTTGTCGACAATAAAAAGTGGAACACACTTAAACCTAACCTACGGTAAAAATAATCAATCAAGTAATAAAAGTATACTAACAGCTTATTTAGTTATTTCAAAACGAGTAAGAAAACTTTAACGACTTCTTTAGGCACATATTCTGATACAGCTCCTTCTTGCAACAATATTCTTTGACTTTCAACTTTTTATTTCATCAATTGTTTATTTATTGAACGTTCACGCAGCTGAGCACCATCGATTATATGCCGCGCCGGCATATTGCTTTTCATGCACTATATCTGTATTATGTATATCACATCCGTATGCTTGCTTTCGATCTTTATCATTGAAAAACGTAATTTATTGTAATAAAAAGTAAAATATAATGTAATTTAATATCCAGATTAAATTTATTATTTATAAATTTAACTTTACATGTGTAAATTAATAACAATTTAACAAATACCTAATTATTATTAAAAAAGAGGAATGCATTTATTTTAACTATTTTTATTATTTCAAATTCTTTGTACATTCTTATATTAAATATAATAATAATAACGATCATATTGTAACAAAAATGCTGTTTTCTTCTATTCGAAGTAAAGTGGAAGTAAATTTAAATTCATGGTCAAAATTTGCTTAATTAAAAGCTTTTTAAAAAGCTTGGTCTCCATTTTGATGTCAGAATTTTAGTTTCATCTTTATGGATCTTACTTTCTTCTTTTTCTAATTGTGACTGTAATAAAATAATTAAAAATGATTAATTACAAATTTTCATTAATTATAAAACAATATTGTTTTGATATTTTTACAAATTAACATACTAAAAGTTTTCTTTGGTTTTCTCTAAATGCTTCCAAAGGATTTTCAAATTGCCGATAATAATTAAGAACATCCCTTACATCTTCAACTTGGGTTGCATAAATAGCTAGAAAATGAATGCATTTTTTTTTAATTTGTATTTTAATAATGAGAAAAAGTTAATTCAAATAATTGAAATTTTGTTTAATCACTTACTTTTAAGGAAAGCTGCTAAATCGTACAATAAAGTATCATTATCATTTCCACTCCATCTAGGTATTTTTAGTGTGTTTTCTGGATGGAATTTAACACTTTCTCCATTCCAATCGATTACTATGACCTGGGTAAATTGTATTATAGATTGAGTAATTAAATTATGACCATATTTATGCATCCAATAACTGCTAAATTTATAGCTACTTACTTTACTAAGATCTCTATTCAAAGAATCAAGATCCTTTACATGATGGCCATCTACAAACCTAGTGGCATCCCTAACAAGTCGATACATGATATATCCATGTGGATCAAGAGCATCAAGAATTGGAAATACAGTCTGCACATTAAAAAAAATTTTTAATGTATTTTAATGTAAGAAAATTTAAAGATTGATCTTATGTATACAACGATGCATATTTTACAATACGAAAATTGATATATAATTTGTTACCATTCCTTGTTCAGCAGTGTAAACCACTATCTCAAATTGTGGTGGAGCTATTGCCTCTAAAAAGTGATCAACACCAGGCCTCTTCTTAAATCGCCAGCCAGTTTGGTACTAAAGTAAATTTCAGCAAGATGTTTTTATTAAAAAACAGATTTTCTGTCATAAATTTTATATACAAAACTTACTGTCCAATCAGGATGAACTAAAACATCAGTTAATTCTAATACTACTGTATAAGGTGGCTGAATGTATGGATGAGATAAAGGTTCTGGAAGTAATTTATCTCGGCTAGGTTCTTCTACTAACTAAAATAAATATTGATTTTTAATTGTTCGTTAATCTCAATATCAAATATTATGTTACCTTCTTGTAATATGTAACTTTCTTTATCAATCTGTGATAAAGTTGACTTATTTGAGGTAAATTACTAAATTCATCTTCAATTATTTTGCCATCTTCATCGAAATCTGGTTGACTGATGTTATAAACTAGTGACAAAGCAGCGAAACTGAATGTTACTCCAAAACACATTAAGATTTTCATCTTCCATGAATTTTGATTTTGTTTGTTTTTTTCTGCCTCTTCATCTTGAATACTAGGATTTTCATTAAGGTCATTGTGGGATGAATCCTTAACTGTACTAAATTGTTTAGGATAAGCTAATGCTGGGTTTACACGAATTAACGATCTTGTAAATTTTGGCAAGTATTCTAAAATAAAAATTTAGTAATGAGAATGAATCAATATATTAAAATCACATTAATAAATTCCTACAATATTTAATACATAATTTAAATTGTATATCGCAATAGTTGTAATTTAGAATCTGATAAAATAATTATGGTTAATAAATAATACAAAAAAGTAATAAATTTCAATCATTTTTACTAATTCAAATATTTAATGGTTGGTGATATAAGTTTATTTTTGAAAACGTTTTATTGTGTAATATTGCTTATCACATTTTTTGCATAAATTGTTTTTTAAACAAGTTTACCATTAAATAAGCAATAATTTACCTCTGTTACAGTGCACGTGTGAATTAACAGTTATTGTATGCAATAATCTTGAAGATTTTTGTTGCAAATATTTTGCATGCTGATTCCAACACTGTACTTTATATATCAGCCTGCAGTTTTTTGACAAAATCATGTTTTACTTATTTAAAAAACTACTAGACAATTTTAGATTTTTTCTTAATGGACTATCATCGTACTTTAACAACCGGCAAAACTTTTATTAGCGACCCTTGAATGAACCGAAAAAGCACGTTTTGGTTACTGATTTTTAAATTCGCACATAACCCCTGCCAACGAGAATGCAAGTAAATCATGCGAATTCAATATCTATATATAAGTTGCGGTGTTTATACAATGAGATGCTTGTACGATTCATAAATTAAAAGAAGGAATACGGATAATCGCCGGCCGCAAGTAAACGTGAATGATCAATTGATCAATGAAATAATTAATCAAAATTCATCTACGATCTTACAAATATGAAAAATTAACATTTTCAATGATTGGATAGTGCAAAAATTTATAAATCGATTGCTTTTGGACGATTAAAAAATCTAAACGTATTTATAAAAATTAAAAGTTGAAACAGCTGTCGGAAGTGGAATGAATCAGACGAGAATCTTGCACTCGTAAGATTATAAAAACACCCTTGAATGGTTGTATGGATCAGTATTGAATCATTTGCTAATTAAAATCAAATAAATTGAATTTAAAAAATATGAGTGGAATATTGGGAAGAACGACCACATCCTTGTTCAATGTTTTACCGTAAGTAATAAAAACATACAATGTTTTCTGTGAAACTAATACTTTTTTAAGTAAAATTATGTTTAACCTCTACTTATTTTTACAAAACTACTTTTTATTTTCTTTCATTACAATAAAATAAATTAATTTAATAATTTTTGGCTACCGCATTGCTATTTTCTAAATTTTTAATTAACTCTACATGTAAAAGTATTTTAACAGTAAAATTTGTAATACATGAAGTTTTGTTAGTTATATGATTTAAAAATACAATTTAAGATACAATTTCTTAAATCTTGTAAAAATACATATTTGAATATCATTTTATAGATTAGCATCTCAAACTTGGAGTTTCACAGCTGTTCGAAATCGAATGAGGTATCACTTTCCAAGACCTTCTGAAAGGAAGAGAGTTCAACAAGGTTTCTTTAAACGGATGTCTACACCAGAAGGAAGAAAAATTCTCATGAGACGAATTTTAAAAGGTCGACATGCATTATCGGCTTAATATAACAAGTAATAGGAGTTACTTGGACAATAGAAAGTTTATGTTATTGTTAACTTTTACTTACCAAAGCTATTCATTGAATAAAATTTTTTGAAAATATATTCATATGAAAATATATTTATTTTTTAATTTTATGTATCAGTCTATTTCTATATGTTTGGGGGTTTCATATAATTGTATTTTTGCATTTTATTGAATACTAAAAGATAAAAAAAAGGAATAGAGTAGTCGTACACTAAACTAAAAATTCAAGACATCTTTTTGTGATGATAGCATTTTATTGTTTTACATCTTTTTTATATAAACATAGCCACACATTTATTTCATTCAATTTACAGATATTATTTAAATATTGTATGGAATTTCAATTTCATTTGATTACATTTTAAAAAATGCTTTGAATCACATTTGTTACTTAAATCTATAAATGTAAGTAATAGATAAATTATGGATGATGAATGTTCACAAAAATGGAAGTTGATTAAAGAATTACTTGGTTTTCTTTATAAGTTTACGACTTAGTCGGTTGATTTAACATATATATTTATTTTTGTATTTTAATATATAATATATATACGTATAACACTACAGTATAGACAATTTACCACTCACTTACATTAATTTTCTTTCATTTCATTAAATTGCAACTAAAAATTATTGCATTTATTACACTTGTGTCATACATTTTTCCCTCACATTCTCGAATGTACACGAGCTACATATTTACAATAATAACTTATATCTTTGACTCTTGTCTCGCATTTTGCATCTCGAAAAGTTCATTAGTTTATAGATTAAAATGCAAATTTTAGTTTAAATTCGCAAAATTCTTGTTAGTTCTGAAAAACTTAATGCAGACTAGAGTTTGACTTGTATTTTAAGTGTTTTCCTTTTAGCGAACTATCATATATATTTAGGCTTCGATCAAAATTTAAGTAATTAGATTAGAATGTTTTTTTGTACAAGATGCCTAGTATTTTGTTAACATACAAGAATCTTGGATTCGTCAATTTACATTAAAAATATAACTGCCCTACAGAGCGCGAATCTCAGTCATTTAAGTTTACGTATCTTATTAAAATATAATGTAAGATAAGATAAATATTCAATAAAAATAATCTTTTACTTGTGCGATTTCGTAATAAAATATCGAATATTTTTTTTATACACTGTACATTATGTGAAAATTAATTGTTTAGAAGGTACAGTTACTGATTCACAAATTAAATCGAAAAGATTCTTCTTTTTTTGGTAAAACTAAATGAACGTGCATAAAAATATATTACTGCTAATCTTCAATAAGTGCAAAAATAGTAAATAAGAACTCATTTATTTAATTTAAAATAGAATAAAAAGTTATTTCAAAGCAAAGCTTATAATAGGAATTTAAAAAAAAAATAATCAATTAATTTTTCTTTCATTCATTAAAAAAAAAAGTTTACTGTCAGTAACTTTACCTCTCATAAGAAAACGAGAATTCAAAAGAGTTTTTATCAACTCCTAGTATTCCTATTGAATTCCTCACTTAACTCATCAAAATCGAGATCTGTATCTAAATTTCCATTTCCTTGTAACAAATTACTTTCTAACAAATTTTCCGGCATTATGCTTTTCAGTCTCTCTGATACCAATTCGTCAACGATATTAGAATTATCAACGAGTTGTAAATGTTCAACGAGCTTCTCGTCGATCATGAGATTTTTATCAATGACACCGCTATTATTAAGAATGTCTAAGTGTGTGATGTGATCATAGTTTGTCATTTTTGCAATGTCCAAATTATCAGAAGCACCAAAAATATTTGTATCTGAATTGTTACTACTACTTGTCGTTATATGAATAGAATTTTCATCAACCTCATGATTGTGCTCGTCATTTATCTCATCATTAGGAATCGTTACCGTTGTAGTTTTGGGAACTAATTTTCTAAAGCCTTTATTACTGTTGTAATTATCAACAGATCCACTAGATACGTAATGAAATCCATTATTTTGTATTTCTCCAAAATCTTCGATCTCTTGGTGAAATCCACCAATCATCCCATTTGCTAAAACAATAAAAAAATTGTTTATGTTTATATTTATAAAAATTGTTTATATTTCGATTGAAAGTTTTATTAAATTATTAAATTGTATAAACAAACGTATTGTTAAATTACCTAATTTTATAAAACCCTCCTCTGTGGGTTCCAATTTTATAAACGTCCGCTGCATATTATCCGCCTTCATTTGATCGTAATTCCCATTTAGTTTTGTAAAAACATCTGTACAACTGGAGTCCAAATTTTCACCAAGCTTAGTGAACGTGCCTTCTTTAAAACCAGTGCCAGATTTTGATGAAATTTTTATATTTAGTTTTTGGAAACCTGGACTATCCGTAGTTTGAACTTCCGCACCTGTATTCAATACTGTCGAAACGTTATTAATTTTTGACGAATCCTCCTTTTCTGGACTCGCTGTATTATTTCTTGGCATCAAAGTAAGAGCACTCAAGACTTCTGGACAATTGATTGGTGTTGTAGCGTTATCGTTTCGTCGTTCGTTAAGGAAGTCTGAAACGCTGAGATCCGAGCTTTCAGAAAATCCGCTAGACAACCTTTCCTCTATATTTTCTTTACCTTAAAAATGTAAAAAAACATTTATATAATTTTAATGCAGTTATTCATAATGAAATACATAAAATTTTCGTAAATTCTTACCCTCTTCTAGCGTGCTATCTGTCCTTTGTATCTTAATAGGTGGTTCGACTGCCCCATCAAGTTCAAAGGGTTCACTGGAATTTCTTTCCTCTGACTCGGGCTCCTCGTTATAAACCGCCGCGTTAACCTTGTAAAACCCCGAATTAAGAGCAAGAACGTCGCAGAGTATTTCCTCATTTAAATCGACGACGTCGTCGTTAAGTTTATCATCATTACTAGCTACGGACAGCATCGTACTTGTTTTCTCACGTACACGCTCTACGAGTTCCTTAATTTCTGACAAAAACGTTCGTACGTTGTTCTCGGATTTGAGAACGAGGAGATCGAATAGCGACAACGAATTAACCACCGGTTTTCCTGCAATTTTTGCTATCTCTGAATTTTCGCATACAGAAATAGCCTCGCGCAGTTTCAACTGGCGTCGCTCTGACTTTGCTTCGGGTGTCACGTAAGCCCATGGACCGCGTTTTTTACCCTTACGTTTTAATGGATCCTGCGGTGGAGTTTGCTAAAGAAATGAGATTGATTTTTATATTATATTTAATAAAATTCAACATATTTTTTTAATTCTCAATTCTTCCGTACCTGTTTTAGCTCGGGTTCGACAGTAGGCGGAGGGAGTTGATCGGGACTTCCATGGTCTGGATGCGTCTCGAAATGCCTTGCCATTCTCGTACGACCCAAGTAAATTTTATTACACGTAGGACACCTAAAATGATCTGAGATCTTCCGCTTGGGTACTTCAAGCCCTGCAAGTAATTCTGTACGATGACCCCCTTCCTCGTCTTCGAGCTTGATCCCGCCATTTGTGTTGTAATCGCTGTAACCACCGTCGGAATCGTCTAAATCCGGCTGCATAAAGTCTAAGTGATGCAGGTGCTTGTAATCTCGCACCATGTGCCTCGGTGGACGGGACAATCGTCCTGATCTTGTTCGCGCTACGATTTTCTTACGGTCGTCCTTCATAAAAATTAGAAAATTTTGTTAATATTGTATAAAAAAACATTATCCAAAAAACTTTTTTGCCGTAACTATATTATGCTAAAAAAATATGTTTATTTTTTTTTTACTATTGCAGTAAATTAATACCTTAGCATCGTCGTGCTCTTCTTCTGCAGCGGGCTTATTATTAAGAATTGACGGTTTCACCGCACTTTTTTTGGGACGGCCTCGCTTTCCACCGCGATTCTTCAGCAACGAATTTGGGCTTTTCATTCGCAGGTCCATTTCGTCGGGAAAAACAAGTCTGTGGAGGGTTATAAGTTTTTAAGAAAATTTGTTTTCGTTTTTTTTTTGTATTTCTATCGGGCATTTTAAAAATGCTCTGAGAAAATATATTTTTAGTTCTTAGAAATAAATTGTGGTAAATCTCGCT
>UXGC01001584.1:0-20202 GCA_900480045.1 Eurytoma adleriae | reverse complement strand
AGGGCTCCTTTATATATAGATAAGGTATCTGCAAAAAAAATTTTTGGGAGGGAACACAATGATTTCATCGTAAAAACCACTGTATTTTCGAATTGGCTGCCATCGAATCGGCTGCCAATTTCAGTGTCATAGTGATCTTAAATTAATTTCACTTTTTCTAATTCTTCTTATTTATTTTGAAATTATAGTTTTATAGAATTACAGTATTTATTATTTGCAGGTATACAACCAAAGCAGCCCAACCAATTGTACTGTTTACTGTGGTGGATTTACAAATGGTATAACAGAAGATTTAATAAAAAATACATTCTCACCTTTTGGAACTATCCAAGATATTCGAGTATTTAAAGATAAAGGTTATGCATTTATCAAATTTACTTCAAAAGAAGCAGCAACACATGCTATAGAAAGAACACATAATACAGAAATAAATGGCAGCGTTGTTAAATGTTTTTGGGGAAAAGAGAATGGAGATCCAAACAGTGTGGGACCAAATGCAAATCAACAAGCTCAACAGGTTACATGCACTATTTCTCTTATATTTGCAATTACTTTTGCTGAATTATTTTTAAGATTGCTGAATTTATTTTCAATTAATCGGATGAATGTATATAGGTTTAGTTATAGAAAATAAGAATTAAAATTTTTTTATTTCTTTTTAAATTATTTATGTTAACGACACTTCTTTATAATTTTATGGTTTCAATAAATAAAACTAAACTCCAAATAATCATAATTTTAAATAACTTAAATAAATGATCATGTATCTGATTTTTAGGTCACAACTGGAGCAGGACAATATGCTTATGGATATGGTCAACAAATGGGGTATTGGTATCCTCAAGGTTATCCACAGATGCAAGGACAGTTCCTTCAACCTGCCCAATACTATGGCCAGTATTATGGCCAGCAGCAAGCTCAATACATGAATAGCATGCGAATGCCTACACCAACAGCAGGTACTTGGCAACCTGGCCAAGGTGGTACAGCACCACCAACACCTGCTGCACCACTTCCACCAGGGCAGCAGCCAATGGTAACTTATACCATGCCCCCACAGTATCCCACGCAATGAAACGGGACAGCTGACAATTTATAAAAAGTAAACAAAAAAATACAAAAAAGTTTGACAGCTGAAAGTTCTGTACGAAGTACTTGACATGGGACACCCTCGAATATAGGTATACGATGTATACCGACCAATTATCTTTTTCATTTTACAATTCTTGCACTTACCCACGTAAGACGCGTATATAAACCGGTTCACATCGTACAGACTTATAAATATTTGTAAATTGTTCGATGGTGCAAAAAAACTTGAAAGAATGACGGTATTTGAATATAGCGTGATATTTACACACTTTTTCTAGATATATATAATATATAAAAGAGAGTTAGTACTAATTGTTTCCGTTTTGCCCATTATGTAGTTTCTAAGGTCATAGAAATTAGATAGGATGCTCACATTGATTTTAAAGGAAAAAAAATCAAACAAAAGTAAATTACACAAATAAAGAAAAATACGGTATATACGCAAATCTATCTTCGAGGTCCCCGTGGAGCCCTGCATCCGTTGTACAGTGTACATTTGTGTGTACGCGAATATGACCATTGCGATTGTTGTATTTTTTAATATTTTTCCCCTTTTTTGTTTCTGTCCCTGCTCCCCTGATCCAAAAGCTTTCTTGAAATACCAATCTCTTCCTTAGTTCAGTTATTTTGTCGTATGGGCACATCGTAACTCGAATGTTTGAAAACATTCGTCATCGAGGTTCTAATTGTGATTAATATCGATGCTTAGACGTGTGGTAGAGAAAATGTTAGCTAGACACAGCACCTGTGATGTAGCTAGAACTTTTCGGAACAACCCGCTGTTGAACGAGTATGCAGGGCCCTGTCAAGCGCAAAAATTAACACGACGACATTTGCGCTTTATAAATTTACCTTTGCTTTGCAAGCTATTATCGCCAGTAGCAACTATTTCGATCAACAGATTTTTTAAATAAATTATATATATAAATTATAAAAGAAAAGAATTGTAATCCAGATAATGTTTGGAAAACTCAATTAGATACTGAATCCTATCAACATTTTTGGTCAACAAGAAGTAAGTTGTATGAAAGGTATTAAAATTATTATCGGAAAAATACTTTAGAGAGCTTTAGTATTTACTGAAAAAATTGACTTGGATGAGAATTTTATTTAGGTGAAAAAGTCTTCCGTAAAAGAAAGAAAATTGTACAGCAATCTTTACACTTTTGTAAATTCTCCCTTCAATGTAATGCTATGTACTTAGTGTTTTCATTTTTAAATCGTTAAAATAGATTTTACGATTCTACAATCAAAAGCTTAAAAAATTAAAAAAAAAAATATTAATAGAATGAATGTTGATAAAACCTACTGGCGATAAAACATCAACTTTGATGATTCACAGTAAAAGTTGATTTCGAAGCAAATGTAAAAACTAGTAATAAAACAATTCAAATTTGTATGATTTGAAGAATTGTAATGCAGAGCAAAGTATGTCAAGTGAGAAAACAGTTGTATGAGATAATTGAATATTAAAAAATGAACATTGAGTAAAACACGAATCAGTAATGGGATGGAAGTGAAGAATGTTATATAAAGATTAATTTAGGTACGGCAGGGTGCAAGCCCTCGACAATGCTTAGGATAATGTTATCTTATAATAAAAAACAAATTGTCCTTTGAATGAGAAGAAGGAATAAATATTTAAAATACAATTTTTCGTTGTTCATGTATATGGTTCAAACCTTATTTTTATCCCAATCACATAATTCTCTCGTAAACTAAAAATGACTAAGAATTGTCATTTAAATTTTATTGGATTTGAATATTGTAATAAATGAATTATTAATTCGGGATTGAAATGACTGATGTGGAAAAATGAAATTAGTACAACTCACTTTTTTACTGTGTCTGTGTGTATATACAATTTTTATATTGAGCAATCGAATAATACAATTTGTTACAGATTATATGCCTCAAGCTAATTCTCAAATAATTATTCAATTGATAAAGAAGTTTTCAATTCTACCTTTATCAACAAGTATATGTTAGTAATTAAAGTTTCAAAAATTGTAATTAACGCTACGAACAAGAAAGAAAAAATATTACAATAATGCATGATTTTCTGGCAAACATATTCGAGATCAACTACTCGATTTCTAACAACTGCCATATACAATAACGTTGAAATTGTCGCTTTTTCCAAAATGAAACGCGAACGAATTATTTCTACTTGTATCGTACCACGTAATTTCACAAAATACAATTAAATTTTTAAATATTTTATAATTTTGATATAAATTAGTTACAAATAACCTGAGCCTGAATATCAGATAATATTTACTATCTATGATGAGTACTTTTTTGATGAATATTAAAATTGTTCAACTACTTCAAAAAAATTAATTTTTGTTTCTGTTAATATTTGCTGTTATCTTTTTTTGCACATTATTTTTTATAATTCTTATTGCTATGAATTATATTTATAAAAGTAGCAAAATAACTGGATCAAGGCAGAACTGTTTTGTGACTGGAAGGCTAGACAACACTAATGTGCGTCTTTGCGTCAAACACGTTGCATTATATTTTTTATTTTTAATCCATAAGATACTCTTTATTTTATTTGACCTAAGCAGCGCTTGTCAGAAATGATTTTTTTCGTACCCTGTACGTATAAAAATTTATGTAGGCAATTACATTACGCATGTTTTTCGAAAGTTATATTTTTGGCGCCACTTATAAATATAGCAAGACAAGTATTACAAAACTTATAAATAAAGAAAGCAGTCAATGTAAACGTTCGCAGCCTTAAATAAAGAATAGGATAAACCCCCAATCCTTGGTTGATTGATTAGAGATCATATAGTAATAAGAACGAAAATGTGAGCGAGTTCAACAGCATCATAATAACACTTTTATTCATGCATATTTTTTGTACTTGATTTTTGTTTTACCTTTTCACTCATTTTAATCGCCATTAGCAATTCGCAGAACAGAAAAATCTTAAACTTAATTCCAACATTAAACTAACAATTTCTTGAAGGCTTCTTTAAATAAGTGACATCGTCGCATTCCACATTTATCACCCTCTTATCACATGCGCAGAGTAGACATCACGATGCTTACAAACTATGTACTTGGGTATAGTAAAAATTTTTTGTAAATCGTTACACAAGGCTAAAAAGTGATAAGAGTATTGTTTAATCGGCAAGAGTGGGCAAAATCAATTTTTGCACATCAAAATAGTGTACCCGTCTTTTAGATTTTTTTTTATTAAATAAGTAATAAAGTATTATGGCATCTAGAAATACGCACCATGTTTTTGGCAAAAACCTATATTCGCAATTTAACAAATTTTAACTTTAAACTGTACAAATAAATTAATAAATACTAACAATAATATAACGCACTAATTAAATAGTTTAACTATTTTCATTTTGGAATGCAGGATTCAAAATATTTCAAGTAAACATTATATATAGTTCTTTCAACTTTCCTTACTTCGAAATAAATCATATAATTTTTCTTAATTCTATTATTACAATTGCTAGTATTATTATTGTTAATTTTACACAATATTAGTATCATTAAAAAGTAGTATGTATTTTATCTTTACGTTTTATTTTAACTGTACTGATTGTAGGAAGATTTTTAAGAATAATGTAGTGTAAAATTAAATTTTGTATAGCAAAGTAAGGAAAGTGAAAATTGCATTCTCATGAATAATAAATATTTTAAGACTAATTATTACGAGAAGAATGATTAAAATATAACCGCTAATCGGATGCATTCGCAGCATTAAGTACACATTTTTATTAATTGTGATGGCACTTTACATCATTGAAAACTTGCACACTGGTATTCGGTTATTTGTCATCGCAGTTTATTATCATAACGACGATTTTATAGTATATTTAATAAAAAATACCTTGCCCGAATCGCAAACTGTTTTTTTTATTAATAGTAAGTGATTTTTTGCGACGTATCCCATTCTTTTCGTTGTTTGGTAGAACCATGCATCAATCCTGATAAACCAGTCTCTAAAACCGCGAATAAAATTATATTTTGTATTTTAATTGCCTTTTCTCGTGCGTTGACTTGCGAAAAAATCATGAATAACTACACGTCCTATGATAATATTAATCCTGTTAATCTCCCGAAAACATTTTAGCTGCTTACATTTTATTTATTATCTTAAATAAACGTGCAAAGTTGTATTTATAAACCTTCACGTGTATTCTTCATTTAAAGTGCGGTTTAAGGTCACCAAGATTGAAATCCTTTTGTACAATTAATTTTTTTCATATTTACTTCAATTTCTACATTTCACTTTGCGCATATTTTTATTTGACTCATTTGACCCAAAAAATATGAAAGCCTCGGAGTAAGTTGTAATTTTAAAATATGTCTAGCATTCCTTATCAGCAGCTATTGTACAATTATGAAAAATGGTTAACTCTTAAAAATTGTGCACGCTACTGCATAGAAACTAACTGGTTAATATTTCCACATAAATATTTTGATCAGAGGCTCACGTCAGCGTATTCAAGGCTCCATTTTTCATATGCAGCTAGGCTTCCCGGAGAAACAGATTTTCGAATTCTTTTCAAGGAGTCAAGAAAATCTTTTTGTGTTATGTTACGTACCAAACTCAAAGACAGATCTTTCACTTGTTCCATATTTAATTCTGAAATAAAATGCAGTTCTCGGCAATTGACTTTTCAAGAATAAGGTAGGTGAAAGTGCGTTAACGTACCTCTAATAGGACCAAGAGCAGCATCTTTAGCTAAGCCAGTCAAGTCACTACCAGAATAACCCTCAGTTAATTCTGACATTTTATTCAATTCCTCATCGTTTAATGGATCATTATGCTTAGCTAACAAACGTTTCAATAAAATAATCCTTGTCCGATAATCAGGTAGCGTTACATAAACTCTTTTTGTGAATCGTCTTAATGCCGCTTCATCCAGTTCTTGCGGCCGATTAGTAGCTGCCATGACCAGTACTCTTTCTTCGGCATTACATGGAAGACCATCAAATTCTACTAAAAACTCTGTTTTTAATCGCCTATAAAGAAAGGAATAGTTAGTAATCTAAGTGAGCTTGATAAGGAAATAAGGCTGTCTTACCTAGAAGCTTCGTGTTCATTATCTTTACGTTCACTTAACAAAGAGTCTACTTCGTCAATAAAAATGATAGAAGGCTGAAGTTCTCGTGCAATTGCGAATAATGCTCTCACAAGTTTCTCACCCTCACCCACGTATTTGGAAGTAAGACTCGCTGCTGATATTGAGAAGAATGTCGCATTACACTGAGTGGCAACAGCACGAGCTAACAAGGTCTTGCCATTACCAGGCGGTCCAAAAAGTAACAATCCTCTCGCCGGAGCCCGCAAACCCGTAAATAACTCTGGCCTTAATGACGGTAATATTACCATTTCCTGCAAGGCTTGCTTTGCTATCTGAAATAAGTAGTTGTAAAAGAAATTATATAATTAACTGTCTTTTAGAAAATACTTAATTTTGTTTGAATTTACTGAAGATTAATTAATAAAAGGAATAAACGAACGAACTTCTTGGCCGGCAATGTCATCCCAGGTAACTGGAGTACCACCCTCAAGTATTTCGTCGAGAATGAGCTGAGCAAGTTTCGGTTCAACGCCTTTTAAGTTGGGCACTTTTCGCACGGGAGTACCACGATTACTGTTAGCCGCACTTCCACCGCTGATACCAACATTGTTAGGTGTGGCAGGTCGGCGGCGTAAAGGCGACTCATTACCAGGCACCGACAGTTGCCTTTTCACTGACGGTGGAGTTAGCGCTGGCTTTATCAGCGAAGCTCGGTGGTGACCTGGTAATACCGGCTGTGAACGGCCCATACTGCGCGGCAGTGTTTGGCTCTTGTTCATCACTGAACCCGTCAAACGCTTTCCTGCTACCGGAAACTTTCTTCCAGACGCTGTAAAAAACATTAAACTCGCTTAGACTATTTTTCTTTCCTCAACTTTTTATAATTTATTTCGTCATTCGTTCTTTTAAATACATACTTAAGATTTCTTTCAACTACATTTACTTCTTTTTGAATATTATGAAGTAACAGTAGAATTATAGCTAATAAAAAAAATGTCGACAACTACTTTTTTTATTTCTCCATGTAATCGACATTTAAATTTACGAATTTATTTAAAAAAAAACTTATTTTTACTGTCTTCTTTTATTTGTCACGCAATTCCACTTTAGCCATGCTTCCTTAAGCATGAAACATTGTGCTATAAAGTGTCTCCTTACTTTGAGACTTAATGTAAAAGATTTTTTGAAATTTATTTTATTGCAAACAATCGGTTGCCCTTTTGAAAACACGCAACTCAGACTAGGTTTAATCTCTTTGTTCAACTACGTTAATCATTTACTGACTTTTTGATAAATATGATACTAGGGACTCGTTAGATAACCCTACAAAATGAACATTTTTGCACATGTGTCATAATTTCGTAAAAAGTAAAAATAAATGTGTAAAAGTTTTATCTATTGTACCTCTGGTAGCTTATTTATAAAAAAAACATCAGAAAATGATTAACACTGTTAAATAAAGAATTAAAACCCAGTAAATTTTGTATCTATACTTCGAAGAGCAATTGATTGAGAGCAATAAAAAATAAAAAATTGTTAAAGTGAATCTACTTTGGATATACCCATCATATACTATATTTCGCTTTTTTTTAACTAAATCGTCCTATGCTACTGTTACTTAACGTACTAGAGAGTATATGGTGTGGCAAAAAATCGAGATTTTGTTAAATTAATAATATTAAATATTTGAATTTTAAGTAAGACTTCTATAAGTGTGATCATCCCTTTGATACAACCTAAATTATTATAAAATTTTAATCTTCTAAAGATAAAAAACACTTAAATCTAAAAGAAAGTAGTAGTAAAGTACTATTTACAACATTACAGATACTCAAATAGATCAAGAGTGCCATGGATTGTTTAGAATTAAAATAAAAAACAGTAAGCGAACAATGATAAGCTAACATAAAAACATCTATCGCAATTTATGTATTGAAAAAAAAAAGAAAAAAAAATTAAAGCATACAATATTTACCTTCCGAAGCGCGAACTGCATTAGTCTTAGCAGGGCGTGACTGCTGACCGAATCTGGAAATCTGCGGATACGTACTCTGTATGGTGTTCAATGTTTGTACATTATTTCTTCGATTCTGACTTGCCTCCGGAAGGCACCGCGTATTCGTCATTACGGTATGCACGCTATTTTGTCGCAATCTCAGATTCTTATGCGCCTTATCACTCTCTGCTCGAGCTTGTTCAGGCTCGCACTGTTCCGGGAAGATGGTCGTTTTTTCCTCTTCTTTAATTTCCAGATTTTTCAGCTCGCATACACTTGCTACAAAAATAAAGAAAAAAAAAACATTCTCCGGCATGCCGCGATAGAAATGAAAAAAAAAATTTGCAACATGGTGGTCAGTTTGTTTCTTAAATGCTATGTTTGATTATTTGAAAATATTTTAAAAAATTCAAAAAAGATATGGCTTTGTTTTTTAAAGCTTATGTAATTAAAAGTCACTATTTGATAACTTGATTGTTTAGCTTATTTTTAACAACGACCATGTTAAAAGGCACTCTTTTTAAAAAAAGAAAATAGAATAAAATTTTGATCAAAGTATTTAATAAATTATATCAAGAATTTAATTTGCTATGCATAAGATCTCTAAATTTAAAGTAATTAAATTGAAAAACAAGTTAATTAAATAAAAAAGTTAAAATATTTTAAAGAATGACACAAGAAAAGTTTTGGACAAATTTTGACATTTTACATGCACAATTAATACATCAATTCACACCTCATTGACAAAGCTATCTAAACAATATTTTTATAATTCCTGAGATCTATACTTTTACTGCTCTACTCTACAAATTCTACAATACAGTTTACAGCAGTAGCAAAGTATAATAAAATCTAAACATGAAAATTTATTAGTTTTAGATTGGATATAAGAATTAGACAGTACAGTTCTCAGGTATGTGCTTTCGTTTTTGCTAACACAGAAGGGATAGAAAGTTTACAAACTTACCGAGAAAATCAAGTCTGTCCTTGGCCATAGCCAAATTGGTCTTCATTTTATCATTGAGCCTTTGCGCTCTTTCCCAAACTTCACCTCGACCTCCATTACATTCGACAGCTATTCCTTTCTCCAATTCATCAATTCCTTTTTTGTAAAGTTCAATGGCCATTTCCTTGTGTCCTTTAAGAAAAAAACTTCATTTTTATGGAATTTTATTTACACTTACACTCTATAAAGGAAAAACCACTTCATTTCCAAATATAAACTCAATACCAAATGAGCAAGAGCTAGATATTCTTGCTCAAGCCATTTTACTTTTACTCTGTTTGTTAAAAAAAAGATTGTCTAAAAACTTTTTAAATTATACTTCAAAATAATAATTACTCAATACAATAATTAGTGATTAAATATAAATATGCACATACCTTCATTTTCTTCATCAATTTTCAAGGCTTTGCTAATATATTCAAAAGCTCTCCGATGATGATGCTTTTGCTTTGCTAACAATGGATCTCCAGGACCTGGTCCTGGTGGTCTTCTTGTGATGTGTGACATTTCGTCAATACTTTTATGGCTATTCGTGACAGTTTCACGGTCAACTATGATTTCCAACTGACAATTATTTCTATTAGAATGTCTTTTATATATTAAATGCGATGTTGAAGCATAGATATATTTAAATATCACATATAACTGATAAATGACAGTTCGAAGAATATTGAACAAAAGTATTAATGGAAATGAAACAATATATAAATTTCTTTTGTGCACTGAAGGTTGCTGGCTATCAATAGATCGATGATGATGATGGTGATGGTGATGGTGACCGTAATTGATACTTGTCACAGTTTTATCACTGTTTTCAGACTTTGTTACTCGCAATTTTTTGGGAGACCTACTACCCTTACGTGAGGAACGTCCGCTGTTGCCACCATCGCTGTAAGACATTTCCCAAGCTTGCTGTAGCTTCCGCTGCTGTAGTGGCTGTAATTAATTATAAGTTTGTATAATTATTAAATAAAAATATAGAAAGACAGAATTAAAAGTGGCATAACACAGTCAAACACGATAAAATGAAGAAAAGTTAAGAGGTATAAATAGAATAAAAATTTAGTTGAGAGTTGGATTGATTTTCTATACTTTGAGAATGCAAAGAGCAAGAAGGGAAGGGAAGGGAAGGGAAGGGAAGGAAAAGCGATTTGTTATTAATAGATTTACCGCGAGCTGCTGTTGCTGATGGGATGATCTTGTCGGTGATACTGAACGCGGTCGGTGCGACGACTGAGCCGGACCACTTCGACATCCCCGACGCGAGCGAAGAGCACAAGAGATATCGGCTTGTCTGAGCCCCGCCGACGACGAGGATGCCGAGCTGCTCCTCCTTAACGGCTGGATTTTAGACGCTCCTGCGCTCTGCGCAATTGCAAGGTTTCATCTCTCATTCTTCTTTGAGCAGTCTCAGCCCGTCGACAGCTCATCGGAAGAGCTCCTCGAGACCTCGACACTCGACAGTCCTTCGAAAAGATAGATGCGCGCGCGCAATTTTAGCCCTCGTGTGGAACGACTGGAACGGCCGCAATGAAAAAAGCAAGACAAGACAAGCGACTAAGCGAGCTCGCAGGTCAAATGCCAATAGATAAAAATATCGGTAAAAATATACGCAGGAACTCTAGGAGCGACTTGGAGAGTTCGACTTCGGCCAGGTTCAGCGTGCCCTCTTGAATTAGTGCACTACCCGAATGCCCGTTGTCGCCGTTGCTAATTGCTTCTTTCATTTCATTGGTTTCTCTCGATAGTCGATCAGTGTAGTCGATCCCTTCCTACTCTGCGTCCAAGTGAATTGCTAAACCAAGCTGTTTTATTTGCTCTATTCAGCCAATAAAGCCCCTTGGACGCGTCTTGTACTCTGCACTTTCTTCATCGGCGCGGCGCTTCGTGTCTTGGACTCTTGGTAGCCGCAGCTACATGATTGTATAACATAGCACTGGCCAGTGCTCAGATTGCTCAGAAGCGATGCGCAGGTGACTCCAAGGCACATTTGGATGAGCTATGCGGTCTATTATGCCTTGCCTCTGCTCACCCTGGAGCTGCTGGAGCAGCGACTCGGCATACCTACGACTACCTTGCCAGTCCGCACGGCGCACACTAACGTTGCCCCCAGTCGGTCAGCTGCAATTTGCCCGTTGCCGCAGCTACTTGACGCCGTCGGCCGTTTCGACTTTCCGAGCAACTCCTTTTTAGTTCGAGTTCGAGTTCCACTTTCCAAATTCCAGGGACGACAGCTTTTGCTTTTAACCAATTGCGACTTTGCGATTTGCTACAGATACACTAATAATCCATACAATTACTTCTTTTCAACTTGCTCGCGAGGCTTGACCGGTTCTAAACCATTAGAACATAATAAAAAATGTATGAGATTCATCCAGTGATAAAAAAATAAAAAAATATGAATAAAAACATTAAAAATTTAACAATAAATATCACCCGATAACTGATATCACTTTGAAAAACAGTAGCTTAAATTTGCGCATGCGCAAGCAGCGGCAACAGGGAACAGCCGAACAACCTGCAGCGGCTGCAGCTGCATCAGACGAGGCAGACGCCCGGACCCGGACCATAAAGGGCGTAATAGCAGTCGCAAGCCACAATCAGGCAGCAAATAGCAACCTTGACCACAATCAACAATGGATGTCTGAACTGCAGACGACGCGGGAGCTGGCGAGAGCTGTCCAGAGGAATAGAGGAATAATTAAAGAATGGAGGAAAATCTTGCTGCTAAATTGTGTGTACTTTTAGGTGATCGTGCTAGCGAAGGTAAACAAAAGCAAGGCTCTTGTATTTATTGCAGGCGCATAAACTATACGTTTATCGATTTTTTTTATCTTTCGCAAATTACAACTTTGCATCTTATATCTTCTCACCTTTTAAATATTTATCAAAGCCAGCTTTTCCATTTTACATAAATCTGATGAATAATTTTAAAATATTATAACATGTTTCTAACTACTTCTAGCTATACAATGGAAACTTCTTGGTCAAGAGAAAGACGGTTCTTTGTTACTTGGATGGGTAGAAAATGCACCTCTGGAGAAAGCTAATTCTTCTTATTCTGTGATTGGTCATTATGATCGAAGGACAGATAATTTACAGGTAATCAATTAGTCTTGCTCATAAATACAATTTATCTACAAAATACAACTATTTCTTTTAGGTCTTACATAGATTTTCAAATGTATTTAATCTAGTTCAAGCAACAGTGAACCAGTGCCATTCTTTGTTAGGATATGTTATAAAACAAAGATTATGTACAGAACCAAAGGAATCTGATAAAAACTTATCAATTACATCTGAAAAATCAACAAAAAATAATGACAGTGAAGAAAAACATAAACATTGTTCAAATTTTGAACTTGAATATTATCAGGCTTGTTTCATTAACATTGAGACTGGTGAAGAAACAATATGTACCTTAGAAAATGATAAATTAAGACAAGTTAGAATTCAATTTTTATATAAAGAAAAACCTACAAATACATCGGATAAACTTTTAGTTTTAGTACACCAAGAGTGTAAGTAATATTTTATATTGAATTAAAAACAAAAACAGTAAACTAATATTAGGCTACTGCTATAATGTTATTCAATGAACCAATTTTTCTATTTATTTTTGATAATATAATAATGAACATTGATAATATAATAATGAAAATATCTTTAGTAAACATAAAAAAATATTTTATTTCATGTTTTAGATATTCATATGCACACAGTTTTTTATGATTCTGCAGCACAAGTCTGTACTGTAATAAAAACGGAAACCCTTGTAAAAGTGTTTATATGGGCTCAGTGGGATGCATTAAATCAAGTACTGTACCATATACATCATAAAAAAGCTTCCACTAGCGTATTTAGCGAAGAAACTGCTGAAGCAGAACATAGAACTCCTTGTACTTCTCCTACCCTCAGTGGCTTACAGTTTCATGATGATCTCCCACATGAAACTGTGGTAAGCTAAATTTTTTGTGACACTGAATGTCCAACAGAAACTGATTGGTTTTTACTATTTACTCAGAATATAAATGTTTCAAAAAAATGAAAATTTTTTATAGATGCAATTTTTTCAAGCAATTTTGTGGCTTTGCTGCCACTTTTGAAACAAATCACTTTCTATTGGATGACATTCAAATTAATATAGTTTAAAAAAAAAGTAATTATAAATTAGTGATTATTCTTTTAGCTTAATATTCCTTTAAATCTTCCTCAATCTCCTAATTCTGACAATTGTGGAACTTATGAAGATGATGTAATACCATTGAGAATCCATGATTGTTCTTTAGATCTTGTAGTAATCTCAGATTCCAAGGGCATAGTCTGCATATGTCACCACTATTTGTACAGACCAGTACAGCCACCGCAACATGTGTTAGATTCAGCTCTGAGTGATTCCAATACAGTGCATTTTGCATATTCTGTAACTTTACTCCATCACAGTTGTGTAGTACACTGTGTTGTGCCTGGTATACCCTGGGTTCGTGCAAAACTTGTAAGGCCAACTTTTACTCTCTATGGTGACAGTCACATGGTTGTGTTTGTACAAGATTTCTTTACACATTTATTAGAAATTGGTTTCCATCATCAACCTTGCTGTCACATTTTATGCGGACCCTTGACAAATGTTCCTCTTCATTCTTCGTACCTTGTACCTCTGCTCAATTTGAGCGAAACTAATGGTACGAAACTAAATAACTCATTGATTTTGAATGGCAATAGCACGAATATACTTACTGTAGACTTGCCGACGCTGGACTTAGTCTACCTGTCTGTGCCTACGAACTTCTTAATGGACGCATTTAAGAAGGAGTGCGCAACCGAGGTGCGGCTGGGGATTTTACATTACTTTCTGTGCCACAAAAATGATCTCGAAGTCGTTAGCGAGCTGATATCCACATTTGCAGAGAAGCCGAGGTCCCTCGATATTGTTAATATCCTTCAAGAATTCCTGATAAGCGGCTCGCATGCGCTTCTTCAGAAAAACATGCTATCAGACGCTGTGCCTCTGTTAGCACTTGTGCCAGTGACCACACTCGATGAGAACTCTGGCTTTGAGGCGAAGATCAATGATTTCAATGTGACACTGAGCCACGAAAAGCTCTGGAATACTTCGGTGATGCTGCTGTCGCCGCAGCAAAGGCTTGTACCCTACCGCAGCGATCTGTGGACCAGACTTTGGGATTCACTAAGCAAGCGAAGTGATGAAGTGCCAAGGTTCAAGCCTAGTCACATCGCTGACAAGTTGCTCGTTTCGCTCGCTTGTTACCAACCCGAAGCACTGTCGCGTTGCAGCACACCTATGTCACCGAGTGGAGGGTAAGCTTAACTGCTTAAATGCTGTTTTATCAACACTCCCTATTATCTTATTTAGTCTTTACAGTCACTATTCACTGTTTGCTTTAATCCTAGTTTCGCTGTTACCACTGCAACTTTGGGCGAATTGATGGGCAGTCGTTACAACTCAGCGCTACCGTTTATTGAGATGGAGAGTTGCACTGCTTCGAAACAGGAGCACATCGTTTCCGTGAACCTGCGCGAACTTTCGCTACATCTGCTAAAGTACGGAACTCAGAATTCTCTTGGCCGCAGAGGCTCCTGTACTCCGCTACACGTACACGCTATGTCGACGAGGCATGTAGCTTCGCAACTTGAAACTTCCAGGATGCTGTGTCAAATGCTTTGTAAGGCGGCAAACGTCGACTCTAGAGTAGAACCTGAGCGTGGATTCTGTCTCGTGTAACTTTCATTTGCAACATTACTTCAGTACTCGGGGCTGTCTTCATTTTTAATTATTTAATTTTTCAAAATTTTTCAATTTTCCAGAGATCAACTAGAAGATTCGAGACGTTGGCTATTGTTTACCTTACTCGAAAGATACCGTTATGCTGCCGAAAGTATTGCTTTTCCAGTTCCTCAGGGATTTATGTCCTTCTTCACCTACTTAGGCTATAGAACACTTAAATTTTCCATGTTTCTACAATACGTGCGCCATTCTGTTTTTGAACTTCAGGTAGACGTAGCCAAAATCATCATAGCAGGTTTGTATTAATTTCAAATTAACCTTATAACTTATCGGATACTTATTATTGAAAAAACAAACTTTATTTTAATATTTCAGATATCGGCGATACTAAAGAAAATATGTCTCGAAAATTGGAATTGCTCTCGTTGTTACCTAGAACAAGAGCGAAGCGCCTATTGAATCAGTGGTTGCATCCAATCAGCTTTATGTTGAGAGCTAGGGAGCATGCGGCGAATATATTGTCGGGTGAACTATGCCAATCTAGGAATAGACTGCCACAGCATCGTCACCATCACAATGGTAACAAGCACTAGCACTTTTTTTTCTACCGACTTACACATATTTTCATCTACTTATGAAAACTTACATTCATTTTCTTTTAAACATTAGGTACATCGGCCTTCCCTTCCATGGATCGGCAGTCTCCACTAGATACATTTCTTGACTTACTCACCGCCAAAGGTAAGACATTCGGTCAAACAAAGTCCTACCAAATTTTTCATTGTTGTTTTTTCTCTTATTCTCTGTAATTGTCATTTTTATTAATATTACAGCTAGCCTTACTGAATTAGACTTTGGACTACTTATTGAAGCTACAGTTACATCAATTGAAGATTTACTTTAAAGTGATAAAAAATGGTGATAACATTAGAATGATTTGAATGCTCCTGAAGATGCATTCTATTTGTTGACTCTTTTTTTTGTTACCGTTGAATTAGGTTTTAAGTTACCTGAAATGTAAGTTGATAAAATTTTTTTTACTTATTTGTTTTCTGTTATATTTTTAAACTTTTTTGTTGAATTTTTGTTATAATATTAGAGAGGCGATTGATGAATGAAAGTTTTTTAAAAATAATTTCTTCAGTTAAATAAAACATTGATAGTATTTGATTTCATTTTCATTTATTGAAACACTTTGTAGGGTACATAAGCTAGTCTAAATAAGCATTACTAAAAGTATAAAAAAAACTGAACAAGTTGTTTACGAAAATCACAAAAATGGATGCTGCAGATATTACAATCATTTAATCGTGCTGACGTAAATTCAAAGGCACATACGGTCCTCGACCCTTACACCTGAGCATTTCGCCGCGATAACATTGTTAGTAAACTCACTAAACAAATTTGTTAGTTAACAAGGAGAAAAGGTGGGGGTGGGGAGGGGGTGAAATTAATGCACTCTATTCAAAGATAACTTAAAGTTGTCTTAGAGAAAATAATATGAAAACAAGAGTAACCCAGGAGAGTTTTTTAGAGAAAAACAAATAAAGAGAAAATAAAAAGATATAAGAACATAATGTCATCACGGCAAAATTTAGCTTTAAAGAACGTCGGTACACGAAATATTCGTCTACATGTAGTAATTAAGAACGATTATTACGCGTGAGTTCGTATAATTGTAAAGGGGACCGCGTGCCTTCGTTACACAGAAAAACATCTTGTATTATACTCACGATGTAATTATATATTTATAGAGTAATAGAAAGGTAAACTTATATGACGTTCATAGAATAATGCTCAGTCCTCGCGATAAAAATGACAAAACTTGATACCGATCAATGGATTCTGCATTCTGCATTTAACATTCGGCACACAGCATTCAGCACTCAACATTTAGCATTTTGCATTCTCTCTTTTTAGTCCTCTCCATTTTCCAAAGATATTTTTTACGAAAAAATTGCACCTAAGGCCACTTGGATAAGATCGTATTTCTCATTACACATCGAGAAAAATCCGAGCATGGAAGGCTGTCCCTAACTCTAACTTCCTAACTCTATTAGAAGTAGAATAAACATTAAATCGCGACTTCCTTTAACGAAACGCAATGGCACGGCCAACTTGATAAAAAATTACTTTAGTATGCACGTCAAGTTTGACGATGTTACATAATTATTTTGCGTTGGATGGAAGCTACAATTCCTTTTCCTTTTCTGATGAATTGCCCTTTTCAGAAATCAGAAATCAGAAATCGGAAATCAGACTAAAAAGAAGCTGTTATTTTTCATCGTAAAGGTTGAATTAAGTTATAACAGATATTCTGAGTTTCTGCCCTTGTTTTACTCTAACGAGTGGTTGGCGCTGTCTAGAAAATGTGTCAGCATCACACACATCACGTATATAAAAATGAAGGAAGCCAAAGTATTCTGGCCTAATGCTCAATCGCTTTCATGCTAGAAGATGCGGTACAAAAGTTCCATTTTCATCTTTGATTATCCATAACTTTTGATGAAAATATGAAATGAATATTCAGTAACGTAGCAAGGCTCTTGTAACTATTGTATGTTAGCTGTTCAATTCAATCAATTTCTCTCAAACTTTTTCAATTCCATTTTTTAATCTGAAAAATATTGATAAAATCAAAGAAAAACTCAGTGGTATTTTTGCCCATACATTGTATAATGTACATGCAATATTTCTCAGATTTTCCTTACATTTACCGAAAATTTTTTTTTACAATTACAATTTCTGTCAGTGTTGACACAGGATTGTATACAGAATCATGTAAAAAAAGAAAGTAAAGACTAAATTAGAGAAATTCCTAAGCAATTCTAGTCTGTAAGATTTTGTCGAAAATAATCAGTAGGTATCTTCTAGCTTGGAGTGTTTAAAGCTTTGGCTTCTTTCAATATGTGCATTGCAAGCTCTTCCATAATTTAAATGAAATCCATGGTTCAGAGGTCTGACACCCTCCCAGTATTGTGTGCTGCTGTATCAATACACTATTTACAATTAGAGAAGGGTATAAGTGGACGTTTTAAGGAGTATTATTAGTTTCCATCCGCTGCAGCTTCAAAGCAGTAGCTTATAAATCACGGCAATTTAAAAGATGTAGCCTAGCCTAGCCTACATTAAACCTCGAGTTTCTACGTAATAATCACAAAAAATGAGACCAAGATCCGTGTGTCTTGCACTGATATCTCAATCTTAAGTACAGGCCTCTGTCAAAATACTTTATAAAAGTACACTGTGAAAAGATGAGAATAAAAGGTGACTGACATTGCACTGAACAAAAAAATCATTGCTTTACGCCTTACTGAGCAAATAGCGTAATCAGCAAATTCATTAAAATGACGTTGAGAATGTGTATACAAGTTGCCTTTTACCGATCGATTCTTTATTATTTACGTAAACTTTTTACAAAGCAACTAAATCTGGTTCACCAATTTGAACAAAATTTTAATACAGCTAATAAAAATATTATTCCAATTTTTTTTTAAAGCAGACGCCAAATAAAAAAAGCAATTTTGTTTAAATCGCCCAGTAATCTTCAGACTTAATCAGATGCACCTAAATACACATATTAGGAATTTATTATAACAATTACATAGAAAATCTAATTGAAAATTCCATCGGTATGTTTTATTAAAATATAGCTAAATCCGTAAAAGCTAATAAGTATAAAGGTATGACTTAAGTACAACCACGAAAAGTTGGTTATTCATATATGGCATTCGTGTCTTTTCGATCACATTAATAACATCATCGCCTTCATCATCATTATATCGTCATCAATAGCTATCATCATAATGATTATAATCATCATCTTCATAATTGATATTATCATAATAAACATGCGTTTTATTTTCTTTTTACCTATATCTCACGTCACCCGCATGATTCTTTGTTTTCGTTAGGTACTGCATAATCACTTTCACTAGCAATCGTGAAATTGTGTAAAAAGATGCTTTCATTTAGTAATTTAGGCATTTCTTCTTAGAGAATTCAACGGACTTAAATGAATAATTTCGATTCTACATGAGTTGATCTGACTGTAAATAAAAAGTGAAAAATGAAAATAAAAAGAAAATAAATATGAGTAAATATTAAAATGAAAATTGAAAATTGAAAATTGATTAAGGAGAAAAGATGGAAAAGTTAAAAAGGTACACGTGCTGTAACATAGAGTGACTTATTATGACTCGAGTACTGATAAACGCAAGTGAGAAGGCACAAGCAGCAAAGTGCGAAGGCACGTGTTCAATCGTCTTTCTCGTTCGGAATTGGATGGCTTGGCGAAAATTCCACTTTGATTTCTGACGATACTTCGGAGATCGGTTCTTCTGATGTAGTCTGTAAGCAAGCAAATTGGATGAATGTAATTAGAATGAAAGTTAGAATAATTTTTTCGCACATTTACATCCTAAGAACGATCGTTCGAGCCTAAACTTTACTATTTTGCCCACTAGCCTAAAACTTTGTAAACTCGAGTGCTTTCTAACACGTCAAAATAAGGCCGGGGGATCGTCAAGTGATAATATAAAATAATATAAAGGTTAACTGTGTGTTGCAGTTAACGCGTAAAAATGTGAATTTTCGCTACATAATTTAGCTTTAGTAGGAATGTGAGCTCAGCTCACATAAGCAAAAGATTTAACGGTACCAGCTGCCACTTTCAATTGTTGTTCTAAAATCTTTGACGCAATTTTTTCAAAATACAAATTTGCAATTTCAAGCAATGCAGTCATACAGATTTAACGGGAAAGCTGTTTTAAAGACAGCGCACTTTGTATTGCCGAACTATATCTTTCAAGTATCAATAAAAAATCACAGCGGCTTGAAAAAGTTTAAATACAGAAAGGCTAAAAGACTGGAAGGTTAAATTTTTTTTAGGGCTTGCAAGATTTTGTGCTGCCGCACAGGGAGCTGGGCCCCCGACTAATAGGTATACAATGCAGTCCCGCAAATATGAAACTCCGTTAACCGTTTGCGTCCGGCGCATACGTGCACCTACGGATGCTTGCAAGATACGCGCTGCTCAGGTATTTTTCATCACCGTTTTCTCGACTTAAGCAGATATTTTTTACCGTTTTTATACACTTTCCTCGTAAAGCGATATCGAACATTTCAGATTTAGTTATACAATTGTTTTGCTTCCTCCTAGAGGAAGCTTTGTGATAGTAAAAAGTATTCCGCTCGCTGGCTCTTCCACAGCGGCACAACCAGCCAATTTTTAACATTAAGTTTCTCAAATTCAATAGAAATAATTCTTTTTACACCATTTATCTTTAAAAAATTA
>UXGC01001583.1:0-13721 GCA_900480045.1 Eurytoma adleriae | reverse complement strand
TGGTAGGGGTAAATATAGGATTGGATGATATTGTTTGTGCTTGGTTGCCAAATGAAAATGGGGACTGTGAAATTCTTTCAAATCTTAGCGCTGACTATGATGGATCGATGAAATTGTTGTCGGTCTAGGTAACAAGGCTGACCTAAATTTCCTCTTAATCACTTAACTTGTATTAATTGTTCCATGTTGATTTCAAGACTAAGAATAACGCCAGAAATTACCAGTGCTTCCTAGAACCTGCCTATTTTCTTTTCTTTTTTTTCACTACACCTATACTAACCGATGATTATTGCGATTAAAAGAATGGATTTTCGCTCACAAATTCAATTAAAACATTGAAAATGTTAGATTTAATTAAATTTCAAAACTCTTCTAACGAAGCATTAAGCACACTCCCTAAATAACCCATTTTAACTCAAAATCGTGGAAACCGCGCCTGAGCCACCATAATTTTCGGAGGATCATTGAACCGATTCTCGTAAAAAGCTTTCAGTCGAGATGCCGTTCAATTAAATTTACCAGTTCGATGAACTCAATGGGGAAAGCGTGGAGGGGGGTGGGGGCGGACGAACCAACTCATTCCACGTTTTCAATGCCACCGATACAGCCATTTTCACGAGCTACTCTCGAAAAATAATCCATCGATTGCCGCTGTAATATTTTGATCGATTTCACGGGCAGTAAAAGCCAGAAGAGCGAAAAGTAACAATAAGCGGGATGTACGCGTGGGTATTCCAGAGTTAATTCGGTGAGAGATAAAAAAAAGTTTGTTAATTGCCTTAGGAAAACACTGAAGATTGTTTTCGTATAAAAACCGAATGTTTTGTGTATGTGAGCAGTGTCTCCGTAATTCTTTTTACAAAAACTGTTGATAAACTATTTAAATATTTTCATTAAATAGTTAAATATTCTCGTAAACACATAAAGATCTCGAGAATTTTAATAAAATCTGCAAAATCAAGCCGTCTTGATGTGTGAGAAGAACGTAAATGCCTTTTAATTTTTAAGATACGATGCACTAACACTTAACAAAATAAATTCAATTTTAAAATCTTTGAAATTAGTTAATAATAAAAAAAATTTGTATATTTGTTAGAACACAGAATATTTTGAAGATCAAAATATTTCTTTTAGAAACTCAGTACCTCTACTGAAGGTAAACTTCATTCCAAAAACGACTTCCTACTTTGCAAAAGTGCGTACAAAAACCCGCCCGATAAAAAATATCCAAAATAAAACAAAGCAAAACGAGAAAATACCCTTCGAAATCTCGTCGTCCGTTCACCCGATCCAGAGAAGCAGATAGGAGCAGCAGCAGCAGCGAAGTAGGGTGTCGCAGCAGAAGGGAGTCACGGACGCGTCGAGAAGAGACACAAACGGCAGGGGAACGCGATCGGCGTGCTTCCAGTCGTGTAGACTTCCAGACGAAAACTGCAACTGCCGCCCGAGTTTTCCCCCCTACCCAGTGAAATGGCGAGGCCCCCGTTCGGCCGGGGGTCAACGAACACGAAAAACCGCGCGCCGAATTTTCCCGACCGTCTCCCCTCGTCGGAGCCCCCACCCCTCCTCTCCTAGCGTACCCTGCGCTCCTCAGGTGTGCCGTGCCGAGCGGCCGAGGGAAGGAAGGGGGGGGAGAGGGAGAAAATCCGAGGGCTGCTCGCGGCTCCTCGGTAACCCATATCCTATGGTGAAACAGGGGGCCTCATTGTTGCGAGCGGCGCAACGGTACCCCCGAGTCTTCGGAGGGGCCTCGCCCCTCCCCCCTGCGCGCATTATGTGCCGCGCGGCGGACGGGCCGTGCGCGCCGCTTTCGTCGCCCCGGCGGCTTTTCGCCTTGTTTTTCCGTTCCTCGAAGCCTCGGCCGAGTTTATTGGGCCCCGGGACCCTTACCTGGCCTCGCTGGATGCCGAAGTGTGTACAGGCACGTATAAGATTTTCACGGCGGACAGGAAGAATCGACCGTAGACCGGTCAGTTGGCCTGTTCGTAGTAAGTTTGTACTTGATGACTATATTTTTATATTGCTGGGGCCCCTAATAAACTTACTAGTGTATTTACACAGTTTGGTAGGTACCTTTATTCCTCTGAACTTCTCTGAATCTACTCTCTGCACTGCTCTAAGTCTACTCTGAAAAGCAGTGTACGTACTAAAAATTTCAGGAGTATTTTGTAATTTGAAATTTTTAGTTTTTAGAGTAAAAAAGAAGACTTGAATGATCAATGACGAACCAATTTTTGTGTAAATATTTATCAATTACAGGCGCTTCGACACTAGTATGAAGGTCACCATCAGGGCTTTGTTAATAAAAAATTAATGCTATTAAGGCTCGTGAAGTTTCATTGCGAAAGTGAACTTCTGTTTATACAATAATTATTCCCTGAGCAAAAAATTAACCATAAATTCTCTAGAAAAGCATATTCTGATCAATTTATAATTCATTTCTTTCCAGGGTTCACTATTTTACCAGCAAATTTTGAATTCCTCCCTTTCAAACAAACAAAACTAAAAGAAACTATTTGGAATTCGTAAAAAAATGCCGGCATCCGATTTGACCCCGGCCTCATTACCGGAAAGAGCCTCCCGTTTCGCGTGGAAAAGGGAGGAGCGCGGGCCGTAGCGTCTGTCGTCGGCTGGAGGAGCAGCGGCGAGCAATGCACCCCGCCGGGCGAGAGGCAATGCGCCGATCCCCCGAAGCCGGCAGCTGCGGGCGCTGTTGCCGCGACGGAGGGACCGGTGCACACGCCGCACAGCCCCGGCTAATATCGCGGCGCATTGTGCCCGCGCACGCACAATGCCGCGTCTTCCCGTGGCCCGGTGAAAGAACGGCCTCGAATCCACGAGGTGTACGCGTACCGCTGGCTGCTCCTTTCCTCCCTGCGTGTGTTATGGTCCCAGGCGTATTACGAATTGTGTATATAGATCGGGATGGTTTTACGCGTTTGATGTGTGGATAGCGAAATTTTACGTAGTTTTTGTTTTGGTTGTTACATTTTTTTTTAAAGATGATGGAATTTGGAGTTATTTTTGTTTTGTAGGTGAACAAGATGTTTATGAAAGCGCAGTACTTCGTTGCAGCGTTCCCACGTGTTTACGGACCAGTAGACACGAGATGTTTTACGAATCAGTGGACGCGAGCGTTAGTGAAATGCACTTTTCAAGTAGCATGCAGGTTTTGATTTTTTTTCTGTCAGTCGCGTTTATTAAAAAATATTTTTCACTTTTGCAATTTTTATGTAATATACGGGCTTTCCTTTGAAAACTTTTGCAGCTGCAAATTTTGCCTACGCGGAAAGAAAAATTGTAATAAACATTAGTATGTAGTGTACAAAGAGGTATAGAATCGGCCTATTCGGATTTTTAGTATGTAGAATACTAAAATTTAGTATTTAAAATTCTAAAATGTGCGATTAATATCAAATTTTAGTATTTGACATACTAAAAATCCGCATAGGCCAACTCTGTACCTCTTTTTGTAGACTAGCATACTAATTTTTATTACAATTTTTCTCTCCGTGTAGTAATTTGTATTTTCTATGTGAAATGAACTTCATCTTAAAAATGTGCATCGTTTCAATCGCTTCGCACAGTAGTTTATCGCGTTTTTCGTGCGCCAATGCACTTGCACATCGTCAGGCCCTTTAATTCTTCCAAAACGATCGAAGCCGTAAAAAAATATTTAAGAACCACTACGAACTTTTTTCGGAATATCTAGAAGAAAAAACAGAGTACACACCGCAGACTAAATGGTTCAGCAGGCAAACAAACTCGCGCCGACCCCGAAAAGCCCCGTCGACGCGGGGGGAACGCTTACTTCGCACTTCGGAGCTTGTTATAAACATCGCGCCATTGTCAAAAAGGCCCGGCGCGGTATTTTCGCCAGGCGGAGCGTAGGGGGCGGGTGGGGGACTTTTAACGCGCAATAAAGTAGCCGCGCGCGTCAGGCGGTGCCACCGAAAAACGGGGGAAAGAGACGGGACCGAATGAAAATAAAGAGAAACGCGCGTATAGGATACGACTTCGCGCGAAACTCGACAAAATTCTCTATAAATAGAGGGCCCCGCCGCCACACTCGAGGCTGGCAGATATCCGCGCGCGCAAACCACGTCGGCTGGCAGCTGGAAAAATTTTCGCGACGCCGAAAAGCCTAATGGGCCTGACGTCACGCCAGCCGCCGCGGCGAACTATGCGACGCGGGGGCACCGCGGTTTGGGCCACCGAGGGGGGCGTGAATGGCTCGCGATTCATTCACCTTTCGAAACGCCCGATGCGCGGTTAAAAGAAAAACAGAGCGGAATTTCTGTAAATTCGTTTTCGTTTCGGTATTTTTAGTTGGTTCGAAATTTGCGTGGGGGGGAGCGTTGAATAAAATTGAATGCTAAGCAGAAGATAAAAAGTGTGACGATAATGAAATAATGAAGATGGTAATGAATGAACTGTTGCTTAAGTAAGTGGGAGAATATAATTTATGATAAAGGAATTTAATTTATGATGAATTTGTTTTTTCGGTTACTGTTTCGTTAATTAATTAATTAAATAGAGCAGGAATCGATTTATTATAAAAATAAAAGATTTTCGTTGAAATTATAGTAGTTGATTTCCTACGAAACAATTATTATAATTTAATATTTTCATATTTTAACCGCAATTGTAATCGTAAACAAATTATTACTGTATTATAAAGATAATGTTATTACAAACGGAGTCATTTTATAATAAAATTAAATAAGCAGTTACCATTTACTTAAATGTTAATCCTGATAAAAAAAAGTCTACATCAAGAGTTTATTGAATATAAGTGAACAAAGTGAACTATTTGTTTATATAAGAAAATGAACTTTTAATTAAAAAGAAATTCGTTTCAATTAAATTTAATTACGTGAATATTATGAACATATTTTTTATTTCAAAATTAAAATCGAGTAATGTTATAAAATGAAAATTATTTTATCATTTTTGTATGAGAGTAATTAATTCTCAAATATAATTTCAATGTTTCATAATTTGAATGAGTTAAACTTATTATGTCTAGAAGACGGAAGCGAAATAATTTCTTGTCTTTTGACGCATATCGCGAGTCTGTCTAACATTAAGTACACCATTCCGCAAAGTTTACAAAGCTGAATAAATAATAGAGAAAATTTATGAATTCATGCTATAAAAGGTAGGCCGATCGCGAATCTGCTTTTGTGAATAAGTTTACGTATCTAAATTCTTTTTCAGGCACTCTGCTTTTGTAAAGTTAATGGAATAGCTTTTCAAAACTAAAGTGGATAACAAGATTGTGCTATAACTGGAGTCTACGTAAAAATTTTTAATATAAGTCACTTATTATTACTACCTGAATTGCGTAAATAAGTAAAGAATATCCAGCGGTTAAAAAATGTTTAAATAAATAAAAGTACCCTGTAAAAAACTTAACCGTAAACTGGCCAAAATACTCATATTCTGGCCAATTTATGGGTAACTTTTTTACAGGGTATCTAACAGTAATAAGAAACTCGACTTACAATATCAACGATTATTGAATATTCCTAATATATGAAACAATCTTAAAACTAAAAAATATTTAAATAAATAAAAGCATCTAACATTAATACTCTCAAAAATGGACTTAACAACATACTGTCACTTAAAGCCGGCTTAAAGCACCGCCCGGCCGATAACGTTATCAAATAAAGAAACGCGATTGCCAAATTATCCAAGATTAAGAGGAGCTACGCATCCGAAGCCGAATTCAGCAGAGCTCCCTCGAGTCATCGGTAAAAACGGAACGTAAACAGCTACTCGGGCGCGTGTGAAGCAGCTTCGAAAAACCGGCGGCAGCCCCCGAGAGCGAAGAAGAAGCCCCCACAGCGTGACCGACGCGGGGGAGGCGCTTTCCGCGTCGCTTTTCCATCGGGGGAGAGCGAGGCATCCCGCGGCGGAGGCTGGCCCGGCCCCGCAACGTGCGTCGAGATTGTCGAGGCGCGCGCAGCCCGTGGGGTTTATTAATAAACGCGCGTCGCGAGGGAACACGTGCCCACGCCGAGGCTCGGCCAAGCGCGTCAGAGCGCAAACGCACGCAGGCCCCAAGGACTTAAAAAGTCGACGGATTTTTTCGGAAAGTTTTTTGTTTTTTTTTTTTTAAGGAGGTTTTTGGGAAAGTAAAAATGTGGATGGAGGTGAGAGGAACCTATATAGGCTGCTCTGTGTCGTCGAGTAAATAAAATACGTCACTCGTAGATTCATTGATAAGGAATTTGATGAGTCCTAGGCTATGGGATTTCACGAAGATGTGGTTAAACATCTGCTTAATTAAATGTTTTTTAACAATATTTTATCGCATAAGAAGGATATGATTAATTTCTATCTTTTGCCTGTATAATGAAATTTAAGATAGATGTGAATTTTACGACTGTTTTAAATAAGATACGTATTTTTTAAATATTCTGTCCTTCTAAAGTTGAATTAGTGAAATTTTACTAACATTTACTGATAACAACTCCACTATTTAGTGATTAGTGGAGTCATTTTCATTATTTTTAGTACTTTTTTATTAATTCAACTTTAAAGAGTAGTTGATTCTTTTTTATATGGAAATCGGTAGGTATATCAGCAGGTATATTTAAAGTTCTAAAAAGTAATTGTAACTAAGAGGTAGATTATTAATGAGAAAATCAATAAACTTTTATTTGCGTTAAATAAACGGAAATAAAATTTTACTGAAAGGTAAGACAACATATTTGAATACATTTTCTTTGCATACCGATATGACACAACAAAACAATGTGTATCGCATGTGTTGGTACATTGTAAGTAAGTATTGCGAAAAAGTGCACTCCTATCACAGCTATTAACATATCGCCCACATTTCATAACAAATGTCATGTCTACCAGTAAGATTGTTTATTTTTTTTTCAAGAAACTGAAGTTTTTAATAAAACTCACAGTTTATTCTTTGAAAATTTGGTACCTTACATTAATTAAAGTCCGATAAAAAGTGTAATAAACTGAAATATAATTAAAAAATCCGAATAAATTGTTTATAGCAATCAGAATGTAATCGCGGCGTCAAAAATAACACGACGGAGCGAAAAAATCTGACGAAACAAACTACAAATATTAAAGTGCACTTAAAATCGCCGGGTGAATGAGCGATTAGCGCAATTGATAATACATTCGTCGGAAGAAAGGTCGGCTCGCTACGATCAATTAGTTTAAGAATCAAATCCAATAGGCGATTGCGCGCTTCCTCCGCGACGTAGTTTCGGTCTCCCAAAAATTACGTCGACGTACTATTTTTACTCCCCGACCCATATCGCGGCGAAGACCGATCCGACCCGCACGTCGCTCGGCCCGCACAGAAAGCCTCCCGCGCCGAAGAAAGAAGAGACGAGGAGAGGGCCTCTCTCGCGGGAGCTTGCGTCCTCTCCTCTCCTCCTTTTTTTTTTCCTTCCTCCGAGCGCGCTCGGCTCCCTCTCCTCGCGCGCACTCACACACACACTCACCGGAAGCAGCTGTTTCTCGGCTCGGCGACGGCTCTCCTCTCCTATCCGCTGGACACTACCGCTGGGCTTCTCACTCAACAAACGTATATAAAAAAAATAATAAAGCGAGGATGCACCGATCACTTAGTGCACGTACGGGTCACACCGACGTCGGGCCGCGGACTGACTGTTGTACTCGCTCCGGGTGTGCGTTACACCGTCGACGCGCGGGTACTGCGAGGGCGCCGAAAAAAGGAGAGCGAGCGGTGCGAGCGCGTCGGGCCTCCACGTGCAAGTGCCGATCCGGCTCTGCGGTGCGCCTCGCCGCTGCGGGCCGGGGGAGCCGCCAAGCGCGCCCGACACTACGTTTCGGCGCGCGCGCTGCCGGTTTTCGCCGCCGGCGCGCCCGCCCATTGGCCGCCCGGCCGGACTCCATCGGAGCTCTTCCCTCTCTTTGGCGCGCGCTCCTCGCCTCTATAATACGTAGGCTCTCGGGCTCGTGTACGAGCGAGCCGACGGCGTGTGGATGCGCGTAAACCCCGTGCGAGGAGGATTCGTGCGGCCCTTTATATAAGTGCACAAAAAAGGAAGGGTCGTCCTTTTAGAACGAACGGGTTTCGCGGGATCTTTTTTTTTATCCTTTTTGGGGATTTTTTTGTGTTTTGAGCGAATGTTGAGACGGCGAACTTTTTTGAATTTTGTCTGACTGAGTAGTTTATAAATTCTAGTCATTTTGATACCGATTTTTTTCACTAGTCACTATAATACCGATTTTTAAACAATTACTGCGGAAATTTTTTCCAGCCTAGTCTTTATAGGTTTTTAATTTAGTTTTTAAGTTTTAAATAGTTTAAGTTATTTATCTCTAAGTTTAAAAGATTGTAAAGATATTTGTAAGGAGTTGCGCTCTTGCCCCTCCATACAAATCAACATTGTATTATATTTGCTGTTCAGGTCACATAGAACCTTGAGTCCTAGGTCATAAATAATTTTCATTCTAATTCTAATGATATTTCGACGCTTCCTCTAAGAGCACATGTACACCTCAAAAAATGTCCATTTTAATTTGTCATTGTAAAGTACACTCTTCCAGAACCTGATAAACTTCGGCTATCATAATACCAAAGAGTTTTTCAGGTCCTAGATAAATTTGTTTCACCTGGTACCCTAAAACAGCAAATTAAGAGTCCTGTTTTGAGATTTATTTAGTTTTCGTAGGAAACGACGATTTAGGTTTACCAATTAGTATTATTAGTTTTTAATTTTCTGACTGTGTGGAATCACATTTCTTTTTTCTTCTTTTTTAAAGTTTCTTGTAAAATTACTAGTCAGTATTACAAAATCACACAAAGTGAGGTTTCACTATTTCTAAATGTAAAATTTACAATAAATTGTTCTATTCAATCGTTTTATCAAATTTTATCAGATATTGAAGAGAGAGAGAGTCACTCGCATGGAAAAATTGTTATATTTTTATCGCGCAACGCGGAAGGAACATCAAAGCTGGAAGAACAGTCTGAAAAGTGAGGAGTCGCGTTGTAAAAATAAATTTTTCTATTAATACGGTTACGAAAGATTTTTACATTTTCGGCGGGTTAAGTGTTAATTTTACGGCTCTTAAAACTGTCCATCTCGCCGCTGTCAAAATCGCCTAAAGACCCGCTGACGTTTAATTCCCGAGCTGATTAAAACTTATTTTCGAAGCGAGGCAGTTTCTGCTGGCCTCTTTTAACGCGCATTGTCGTAAAACTTGTCGCTTTTATTGCCGTCCAAAAATACCGCATTATTTATTTAATGATGAACCTGCGCGAGCTTTCTTCAAAAGAAACTAAAAAAGAACAGTAGATTAACTCATCGAAACTCGAACGCTATCCTCTCGCATTTTTCACGAGCTCTTCTTCACCTTTTTTTCATAAACATCAAAACAACAGTTCAGAAAAATAAACCTCGTTTTCGATAGAAACATCAACATAACTGCGCAATCCAGGACGGAAGCGGCGAACTAAGAAGCGGCACCTCTGACGAAGAAAAGAAGAGGGAGAATCAACTGACCTCCAAAACGGACCCCGGAGTCATTAGCTAAACGCGCATCCCTTTAAACCAGCGTATACCCTCCCAGCCAAGGCCAACCTCCGAGCGAGAACAGATCGAGGATGTACAGAACGCGGATCCCGAGGGCGTCGCTGCCGACGAGGTACACCGGTCTCGCCTATAAAGGAGCATCAGCTGTTCGAATTATTATCGTTGGCCGTAAGCCGACAGATGTTCGGCCGCGACGATCCCCGAAACGCTGCACTTTTTCACCTTCCTCCGGTCTTCTCCTTCCTCTCTCTCGCTCCGAACGGGATTGTCGGGGGAAAAAAATTCATCCGAACCCGGGGAGCGGCGATTGTCTCTCCTGCGTACGGGGAGGTTTCGTTGGCCTTCGCGCTTATAGGCATCGATCGGCTGTACGCGAGGAAATTGCTATTTTCGCGGCCGGTGTCCGGCGACTTCGTAATTCCGTAGGCGTCCGGATGTATTATTTGCTTTCGGGGAATGTAAAAGGAAAAGGCGATAATGAAGGTTGACTACCCGCGTATGATATGATAAAATAAGAGAGCGGGTCTAATTGATGTTGTGTGCATTGCTGTAAGTGTACGATCGATTGCCCTCGCGAAGCACAATTTTCGGAATAAGAAAGTCGAATGTACTCGAAAATCGCATGAGAAATTTCATTCTGATCAAAAGTGAAATTTAACGCGTTTCAGTGTACCTATATATTGGAATAAAATTTTCCTGAAGTTTTGAATTAAAAATCACTCTTTTTCAAATAAAACTGAAGTTCGATTGATTAAGTTTTCGAATCGAGTGATTTTTCAATCTTTCGCATTTTTAGAAAATGTTTGTATTAAATAGTCTTAAATGATGTATTTATATGTATTTAATACGACTTTAACAAGATCAAATTATTTTACTATCCATGAATCCCTTATTAATATCCCCATTCGTGTATTTTACCTTCTAGGCCTGTCTACATATATTTTTTCCCTATACTCTTGTTATATACATGTCCACCCCCTCATAAATGCTTATTAATACGGCACTCGTGCAGGACGATGTACGCAACTGTCTTTATACTTTAACAAGCGATCCGAACCACGTCACAGTTCAGGATTGGAATGGTTATACCATCTCCGGACGATTTTTTGCGGCTTATATGCGCTAAACCAATACTATACCCCTGAAACATGTCCACGCATAAATTACAATGTAAAAATGAATTAAACATATTAATCGTTCCCTCCGCTCCCTCGCAAAAAACCTTCACTAATCCCGGAGAATACCGTCATTAGACACGCGAGCGAGGACACCCAGAGCGAGAATGCACACACCCCTGCGGGGAAAGTGTCCCCAAAAAGTTTCCCGAGCAGCCGGCCGAGTTTTCCGTTACACCTCGCTCGGAAACTCGGCCTCGGCGAGCAAGCAAGACCGTCAAAAAAAAAAAAAAAAAGTGAAGGCAAGGGCGCGTATGGCGCGCACCGAGGCGGTTGCAGTTTGCGCCACCGCCGGAGGGGGGAGGGAAGGGGGCATAGGCCGGCGCGTATAATACGCGACCGCGGAGTGCACGCGCGCTGCACCGCGGACAGACGGTGCACGCGAGCGGAGGAAGCGCCCGCTGCGCGCGTCTGTGTGAGTGCACATGCGTGCGCCGCATGTGTGTGTGTGTACAAACGGGAGCGCCGCGGAAAGCGGGTCAGCCGTAGTGTCCTTTTTCTCTCTCTCCTTTTGCTTTTATTTAGGAAAAAATCGAACGAGCTACGTAATTTTGGTAGACCTTGCTTTCGCTTCTTTTTTCCGGGAGGCGCGCGTTTGGCGCTGTTTAAGGTAATTGTTTTCAACGGGTGAGTCGGAAAGGCGCGCGCGACTGGGTGACGTGGAGTTACTTAACGAGTGAGGCAATTGTTTCTTTCACGCATTGCATGGGGTGAATTTTTGATGATAATGGAAATGTATTTAGTGAGGAGTATGATGAACTTTTGGAGGACGGAAAAATCGATTGGCTCGGACGGTAATGTCCGGCGTTGTATGTACAAATTATTATTACTTTTGCTATTGTACGCCCTACATATTATACCTGCTGTTTGTTTTACAATTACAATGCATATAGAAGTGTGTTAAACTTTTCGATGTATAATGTAAGAGAATTTAATTTCCTCGCTATTTAAAAAAAAGGTATAAAATTAGTTATTCTGATATTCGACTAAAGGTAGTACAGCATTTAATTTTAATATTTTATACAAAATAATGTGTTTATATATTTTTAATAAAACAATAAATAATAATTCAATTCATGCATTTTCCATTATTGATTAAAAACATAATTAGAACAACTAAATTGAATCATATTTTAACTTAATAATAAAGTGGACATAATGATTTTTAATTACTATTTAATTAAAATGGGTCGTCGCGCTTGCATTCGATGAATAACCTTTTACTAAAAACAAAAAATAAAAATGGCTTGTTAATTAATAATGATAAATAATCTTTGAAAAATCCTATAGTTTTTTCTGTTTTTTTTTTAATTAAGGATTTCTGCGACGTTATACTTAAAAACATAAGGATAAAAACGATTCGACTATGCAATTTTCCTGAATTTGATTTATTAAAGAAGGAAACGTTAAAATCTATCAGTTAAGTTTCGCTTTCAATCCAAAAAAAATTTATTGTTCCTTAAAGATAAATGATTAGATTGAATTGTAACATTGCAGTTAAAACATTACGTTCTCCAATTTTCTGTAACCGGTTACTAAAATTTAAACGACCTAAATATTCTAAACGAAAGAAACTGCACTGCATTCACATGACCCGTAAAAAAATAACAGAAACTTCGTCCTTCAAACGAGTGCTCTTCCTCCTGCCCGCTAAAAATCCAGCCTCGAGCAACCCCCGGCGAAACCGCCGGTCGCTGAGAAACCCGCCGCGCGGGAACCCGGCCGACCTCTTCCCCCCGCGAGCTCCTAAATATCGCGATGCGATTTACATCGCTCGCGCCTCACCTACACACACACACATTACCCTTGCGACATACATATGTACGTGCACCTATAATACGTATACACGCAGCGAGCACGACGCATTGTCGCAGCGGGCCCCGGCGCAGGGGCCCCTCACACTAGCTCACTCCCGGGGCATTTTTCACGTTATATAGCTACCGAGCAGGCCCCGCCGGCAGCACGTGCGCGCGCTCTCCGGCCGAGACAGCTGTGGGACAGCTGGCAGCGCGTGCCAAGAACCTATGGGGTCTCCGCGCGCGCGCGCGCGCGAGAGGGAGGGAGCGAGCCGCGGCTCGCTCGCCTTGGATGCACACGAGTGAGACGTGGCCGAGGGTACGCTGCCAATTATTCGAGAAATTTTTCACTCTCACCTCATTGTCCGCGCCTCTACGGCTTCGATGAGCGGCTGTTTTGACGGCTGCCGAGGGAGACCGGCGCTACGCGCGCGTATAATGCAGCCAAAGTTACGGCTGATTCCTAATGCGCCTTTGTGGTTGCGCCGAGAGAAGCGCGGAGTCACTCTGTCGAGGTGAATTTTAGTGGCGGTATAACGCGTGTACTTATTTTTTTAAATTTTAGCGCGGGAAAGTGCGATTGGGCGGAGAAGGGGTAGAAACAATCGCTTACCCCGTTAGCGCGGATTTATTGTTTGTCGTTTGTTTCGTCAAGGGCGAATGGCACACTTGACGTGAAATGCCCCATATGTCTATTATGACGGTAGGTGCAGGCCCGCAAGGCTATGGGTAACAAGGCGCAGAGGGTTGTGCCCCGTTCGCGAGGCTAAACCTGTATATTATATTCCATTCCGGATTACCGGTGTTCGGCGCAGTTGTTTCTTTTTCTTGCGCGTGCGACCTTTTGGTTTTGTCACTTTATGAACCTTGCATATAAATTGAAAAAAATAATTGCTCGGCAAAATCGTACACTCCAAACGGCAAATTTTGGTCCCAGTTAGGTTCGATTTCGTCGGTTGGTGTCCGAGTAAAGGCTACGTCAAGATAGCGAGCCACCCTCTGTTAAAATAAAAAATTGAAAAAAAAAATTATATAGCGTTATTAATTCTGGTGATGTTGTCTTAAGCGGCAAATTAAGCGGCAAATTCTAGTGTACTTTTGAGTACCGTTTTATATATATTTCCTTGCTTTTTAAGGGGTGGCTCGCTAACTTGACGCGAAAGTTAGCGAGCCACTCGGTTTTTGTAGGAAAATAAAGAGCG
>UXGC01001582.1:0-20232 GCA_900480045.1 Eurytoma adleriae | reverse complement strand
GGTCCTCTATAGCACTATAAAATATAGCAACGGTTAGGGCGTTTTTAGTAACCGCTACTAAATTTTTCTCTCGGTGATTCAGTACATTCTAAACAATGTTCTGTTCTGTTCGTGCAATATACTGAATGAATATTATTTTATTTTTCATAAAATTATTAGTTTCTTCGTATTATTTTTTTGAGAAATAAACAATATCATTCTTGTTAAAAAATCAATATTTTTAGTTCGACAGAAAATTATATAAAACGATCTGTGGATTTGGATTATTCGATTCTATTTAAAATCTGTGAAGTTAAGAAAATAAATACAGATATTGTGCTAAAATCCAGTAAAAGTGTATTATAAATCAGAAGACTTGGCAAACGATTTCAGCGCGCAAAAACGATAATAGAAATTGTGGTAAAACCGATATTACCACCTACGTAAGGATAGGTAGATTCTGGACTAGAGACGTATAAATCGACTCGGGAGTGATTCACTCGAAAAATAATCTCCAACGCCCGATTCTGTCCTGAACCGCCCACAAGAACTATTCTTGATAAATTTCAAGAACACTGAACGCAAAATAAATTATTACTTCAACTTCTTAATATTTTTCCAGATAAAATTAAGAGTTTCCCAAAATTAATTTGTATCTTAATTAGGTTTTTGAAGTCGTAAATAATTTTTATACATAAAAACAAAATATAAGAAATTAGTAAACAAAACTACAATAAATAACGAATATAAGAAAATTTTTATAAGTAAACAGATTTATTTACATAATCAATGCGAAGTTAATTTAACTCTAATTAATCCGTTTCATTTAATGTATTGCTGTATTTAATAAGCAGGGACTATCAACAAGGTTATTTAATTTAATTTCGAAAGCTAAAGAAGCCAATGGATATGAACCGAGGATATACAGACGAAGTGGTTGTGGATCTAAATATAGACTTTCGTTTCTGATATCCATGTATTTCCGTGTATCCGGTCGCGTAATTTGCTGAGAACAGAGACCAATTTAGAGCAACGTTAGTACAGTAAATAGTAGGCCGTAAATCATTTAATAAATTCTTTTATACAATACGCGATTTATTTTTACATTGATATTATTCATTTATGGAATATCGATATTAAAAGAATCAAGTCGTCAAATGAACATTAGAGACTAATGGCACATATACGAAATAAACTTTGCAATCATTTTTTAATCGGTATGTAAATTTCTTAGTCATAATAATCCATTTTTCCAAATTTATTCACTAAAACTTGTAAAACTATTTTCTAAAATCAAATGTTACTATTTAAATTTTTAAATTTTCGGGCAGTAAACCTCGTATCTTTTTGACTCGTGGAATAACTCGTTGCAATTTTAAGATGATAAAGTTGAATATTCTCTTGATGTTAAAAGTAAATTTCCAGCTTTATTGCTCACTCGGTCTGATAGAGGGTCTGATCTTCACTAGATGTCTCTTCATGTAATGCTCGGAGCGAATAGTCGATTTTATTTACCACAGGATTTCATATCTCCTGAGTAAATATGAAACAGATATATCATGAAAATTGACCGTTCTTTATTGTAAGATTGATAAAAAGACACTTCACACATTAGTTTATTCGACAGGTAAAAGAAATTGTGCGCTCAGTGCAACGATAGCCATGGTTACACCTTCCCGTTCGTATTTACACGGAAAAAAATAAACAGTAGGTGCAACATTTAGCACAGTAGATTTTGCTGTTATAATAATGTCAAGCTTATTTAACTTTCATAAATATCTGTAAAAACGGCTTTAAAGAAATCCACAACTTACTTTTTAGAAATGTAATATCGCCATTAAAGTTGTTGCTTTTCCCGTGGGAAACGATAAATTTCCTGATTTTGCAATTCCATTTTTTCCCAATCGATTAAATTTTACTACTGCGAAACGCTCACATTTTCAGTTCCTTTTTTTCTCGTGTACACTCTTGCCTTATCGAAGACGCGGATTCCGCTATGGTGCGCGCGCTAAAATCCGGGCCCTGCTTATACGGACATTACAAAACTGCGCGCCGGCGCCAAGGCGACGCGGTCCGATTATGCGAGCGGATTACGCGCGGGGGGGTTTCCGCGGCTTTGCCCCCGCGCCCCCCTCCCCCACGCGCTCATAAGCGGCGCGCGTTCGCATGCGTCCCGCGCGCCGCTGCATTTCAGCGCGCGTATCCTACGTGACGCAGAAATGGATTCGTGTGCGGAATGAGACGTCGCGCGCTTGCGTAAGGATCCCTTAGCGGCGCGCGCGCGCGATCCTCATTAATTTCAATTTCTGCATAATGCGCCCACGCGAGCCGCGGCTCTTTTACACCGAACGCAACGCAAACTTTTCTCGGCGATTTTTTTTTTTTTTTTATACTTTACGTATGCTTCTTTTTTTTTTGTTGGAAAAAGTGAAAGGTTGTCGCCTTAATTTTAACTGCGAACGTGCTAACGGGATTTTTCACTTTTAAATTGCTGCTGTAAAGGAGCGGACTAACGTTTGCTTAAGATGGGATTAAAAATAAAAATTCAGACGCGGTGATGGGATTATGTAGTTCGACTACTTCAAGAATATTTTAGGGTGGTATTTGGATAGAACAGGGTTTCCAATAACAGATAAATAATGTTTCCGAATGGAAAAACAAAATATTGAAAAAAAAAACTAGCTTTTTTCCATAATATAATTGTCGTTTTTTATTTAAAAATATTTATATAATAAATTTACGTTTTACATTTTCATGATCACTTAACAGCCAAAAATAGCCTTTCTGTACGACATAATTATAATTTAGTACACAATTTTTTTCTTTCATTCTTTTATATCCACTAAAAAGAACATTTTTCATGGTACATAATATATGTACCATGTAGCACTCAACCTGTTAAACAAAAAAATGTCTTGTATATTTTTTGTACATTAATTACAGCTTATTTATATACTGCATTTTATATACAAAATACATATGTTTCTTTTAATCTTAACAGTATCGGCTACATTATTTTTTATTAAATTAAAAATAAATAAAAACATGTATTATAATTTTAAGATGTAATATTATCTTTAATTGAAAGTTATACAAAATATAAAATATAAAAATACAAAATATCATTTTTCCAGAAGATAACTCAAGAGAATATAAAAGTAAATTTTCTTATGTTACAAAACACTACTGATTTTTGTAATAATTTTTTTTAATAAATTAATTGATGAATAATTTAAAAATTATACCGTCAATATCACTTGCGTTTCAAAAAAGAACCTGATGGAGACAAATGGGTGTTTGCCTAACAACACTTTATATATAACTCTAGTACTGCAAAAGAAAATTAAAATCTTAATCCGTCGGTAATGACCCTGCCGCGGTAATAAATTGTGTACCTGAACCCCTGGTACTTTTAAGCTTCTTTCGAACCGTCTTCCCCCTCCTCTCTACTTTCGCATATGCAGTAGGTGAAAATTTCACCCAATCACAATTCTAATAATAGAACGATATATAGTCATTAAATCATATTATTAATTGGAAAGCTCGTCGATCTACCAATGAGTAGACTGCCGACGAATGGAGACATTTTAAGTGCATATTTTTACAATGAGTACGAGCTAAAAATGCCTGGTAACACAAACCTCGCGCCCACCATGAAAAAAGCATGGGCATTTGGACAGAGGTGCAGATACCCGTGCTGCCATTAAAAAAGTGCATAAGAAAACTTTACCTGCTGTCTTTCAACTGCAAGCTTTTGGAAATGGAATATTACATGAAAAGCAAAGAAGAATGTAAAGGAGCAAGCTTACATTCAGCAAGCGAATTGGCGTTTTTAGTATTCTGGATGAAGTGTTCGATATCGGCGATTTTGCAGATTTAAAACTGTCTACCACAAGGATCGATGAGGACGTCAAGCTCTTCACGAAGATCGAGAGCAGCGAGGAGGAAGTCAAGACCATTTTGAGATCGAAACCACTGGGGAGAACGTCAACGCTGTTGCGAAAAACAGGAGTACCGAGGATCGCCAAGGTCGTCAACTGAAGAGTTACAGTATTTAAATTAACAAAAATATTTGTGGACATGCGTCACTTGATATAAAATTAATTTTCTGTAAAAATGCGCAAGGCACATTCAGTCATATGGGTGACAAAGAGCGAGAGAAAGGAAAGGGTATTCAAATTTTGAGAATTATTAAAAAAAATTAAAAACTTAGTATTTTCATTCAAACAAAACAAAGCTATGTCTGAGTCCGAAAAAGGGTTGAAACCCGTATAAAAAAATCAGTTTTTGGCAATCCGAAAAATTTAAGCTGCTATTCCATTTTACGTAGATATATGCCCGTACGGAAGGGGGAAAGGAACGGCAATGTGTTCGATTCATTAAAACTTTAATTTTCAAATTTACGTAATTACTATTTATTTCACTCTATACAAAAATCAAATAACTAAACGACGAACGATAAAAAAACCAATAAACAACTGCAACCGTTTAACCGGGAAGGAGAGCAGACGTGTAATGAGCCGTTGATTATTACGGAGTCTCTTGCGCCGTCCCGATTGTTTCCAGCGAAATGTCCCGAAATTAACGAGCTGCGCGCTGGTCCCGTTTGTGTCTCCCCCGTTTCTCTTGCGCCCCGCTTTCGCACCCGGCAAAGATTCGTATCGGTCGCACGAGCACCGTCAATTACAGACATGCGCAACGCGCGACTCCCCCGAACGGCAGGCGTTGCTCGTCTTTTAGTCGCGACCGCCGTAGTCGTATCGGAGAAACGGAGAATGGCCGAGGGACCGAAGCCTTGGTACGATAATAATTATAATTGACATCCGCCCGGTTACATCGACTTCTACCATCGCCATTGACAATTTGAAACGATAATTTAATTCATTCGTTGTAGATTAAAGTTTATATGTTGGCGTCCGTTTTGCATTTTTGTGTAACTGTCTTAATTAATGTAACTGTTACCGGTCGTAATTGGAGTAGAAGAGAAATTTTTATTTCGTTTTATTCATTTTTGAGGAAAATATTCGATGCTATTGAGTAACAGCTGTACCAGAAAGGCATATTCTCACGCATCCAACGGTGTTCTTCTGGTTTTGAAGAGTCTAATGTGAATGCGGAGAATTTTTCTTTAAGATAAAAGCGTTTCGTCCTCGATCAGTGGAGTGGACTCCTCAGTAAGGCTCCACTGATCTACCTTAAAGACGCTTATCATGCTTGCTTGCAAAAATCAAAAAAATCAAGTGAAACTGAAATCAAATATTTCTACCAACTAACAATAATCTTTAATTTATTAATTAGTTGCAGTCATTATTATTATTTTATCAACCTTTTAAAGTCTTCGGTTAACCAATCCCGCGTTTATTAACTCGTTGAATATTATGGAATAACCCGTGCGGTTTTAAAGTAGGCCTAGATACAGAGTGTGTACTACTAGTGCGTACTATTAGTTGGTACATTTACCGCTAGGATAATGCTGCGAGATCTTTCCCGGAAACTAGTCCACTGTCTCAGATAGATATATTTTCACTAGTAATTGAAAGGTCTAGGTGCATGGTTAGAAGTTTGAAGAAGCTATTAGAGTTCCACACGGTAAGCAATTAGTTTTACCTGATTTTAAAAAATCGCTTAAATTCCCGTAAGCGTTACAATCAAATGTCACTAAATTCCGATAAATTATTGCCATCGAATAACGAATTAATCGAATAAAAGTATAAAATGTTTAATCTTTGCTCCCAATCAGCAAATCGTCTTCCCCCTCCACAACCAACTGATAAAATTTGAAAATTCACTCGCCACCCAGCTTATAAATATCGCTTGATTTTCGCATTTTCGGCTTATTCCGAAAATGGGACTCACTAGTGTTGGTTGGGTAAGAACTTTAAAAATATTCAACATCCTGTTCTACTTAAATCCGCTACTCTTTGACATGGAATTTTGGACCGAAATCTAATTAATTTTATTATATTCCAGCTCTGAAGAAGGCACTAACTCTAGTACCGAAACATCAGCTCCAATTAATTATTTGTGATCACTCAAGCCCTTCACACCTATAAAACTCCGGTACCTAATTATTGATTTCAAAGATTCCTAAAGACATATACAAAATCTTACACAGTTTTTTAAAGTTTCTGAGATTTCTGAAATGTCTACATAGATTTCTTGCAGCCCGTAGCTTCTCAGATATGACGCAAGAAATCTACAAGAATTCAGCAACGCACAACCTTGTGTCAAATCAAACACCGCACTCGTCGAATAATCAAATATTGGACCCAAATAGTAATCTCCTCGACCCAGTGCCCACGCCGATTTCACATTTTAGTAGGTCCTCCGACGAGAGCGCAAACAAGCGGTACAGTACCGTCGGTGAAAAAAAGCCTCCAACCAGCGTCACCAAAACGCCTCGGAAGATCTCTCTAACCGGCCACAAAAGATCCTCGCGTTACACGCAGCTCGCGTTATACTTTCACTTTCCGTCCTCTTCTCCCGGCCGCGCGCGATCTCGTCCTCCCAGCCTCCCTCCGCGGCTTTATCGCATTCGGCATTCGAAGCGGCCTGCGCGGTTCGCTACCATATTTGGCGAAATGGGCAGAGCCGCGCGCGCGCGCGACTCGCTGGCTTTTTTCGAGGGGAAAGATTCGCGCGCTTGACCTCTCGCGTGACCCGTTCACCTCCGCGCATCGGCTTATCGCGATGCGGTCCTTTCTTTGGATAGGGAACTCAAAAAAAAAACTATTGCCGCATTGGTAATGTAGCCCGTGTGTTCAGCAGCTTCGTAATTTTGCGGTCCGCAGTGTCGTAATGGGAGGTAATCGCGAGAGATGCAGCGCTGCGGCGTTCCCTTTGTGGAATGTAATTATACGACTCTTGTTTTTTTATTTGGATACTTACGGAGGAAGCGGCTTTAAATTTCGACAACTGAGTGAGATGTTATTTTGAGATTTGGGCGCGCGTTTGCCTTTGCGCGAAATTACCGGCCAATTTCGAAATGTAGGTAAATGACGCATAAGCAAGGACCACACAATAATAAAAACCACACTCATTTCGGTCGTGTCGACTTTTTTTATTTCTAAATTTTAGTGGATTTTAAGGAGGCTTATACTTACTCTTATACTTACTCTCTAAAGTTGTATTAGTGAAATGCAATAAAAAATAGTGATCAGCATTTCGTGGAGAACATTTCATAAAATTTTATTGCATTTTATTAATTTTTAGTAGTTTTTCACTAATTCAACTTTAGAGGGTAAGCTTGAATATTCATTTCATTTTATTCTTAATAAAACTTGTCTGCGTTATCTTTCTCTCAGAAATAAAATAAGCTGCAGTAAAAAAAGAAGAATAACACTGAAAATAAATACGACAGTTTTCTCCTTTTTCATAAAAAAGTATACTTTCAATGCAGCACCGACAAAAAGAAATATCGTGCGCACTTCGATTTAAAAATCAATATTGTGTCATCGACGAACTTTTGAAAAACTTCAGCTAAATGCGCGCGCGCGTCAAAAGCGTTCAACTGAAAAAAAAATTGTAATCCCTTACATAAACCCGAGAAGAAATGCGCATAAAATAATATCGGAGAGTCGAAGCTAATGCAGCAGCGGAGGGATCGCGACGGCGATGATTATGTAAAAATATGTGAGTCGAAAAAGGAGTGCGCCTCGACTCGGAGGGACTTATGTTTTACTAATCGATCGTCGTCGCCGACTACCTGTACACACGCACGCGCGAGCGGCGCTCGCTCGGGGAAGTGGAACGTCGCTTTTGTGCGCAGCGGGATCGTGAATAATACACAAGCCGAGGAGGAGCGGACCACCCGGGCCGCCGAAAATCCGGCGAACGAGTTCCCTAGGCCGGGGCCTCGGGGACCCACCGATAAATAACCTCTTGTTCCACCTACGCCGCGGCTCGCTCCCCCCGCGCTCCGTCGCTTTCTCGTCGCTCGCGTGGCTATGGGGCTTTTTACGGGGGATACCGGACGCGGCGCTCCGCGGAGGAGGGGAGATTCCAGTCGATTCGAGAAGAAGCCGCGCGAAGGGCCCCGAGAGCCCCTGGAAGGGAGGAGAGCGCTTGACGATAATAGCCCGGGACGCGCGGTAAAAAGTGTAATTTCAAGGTGTTCGAATCGCCATTTACGATCGAGGCGCGAAATTTTCTCTCCCCCCCACCCTTCCCCTGCCACTCGCTTTCTATCTCTCTTTGCACTTCGCTCCGTCTCTACCTCGCATCCTTCGCAGCTCTTTTGACTATATTTTTTTATGCGCCTCGTAATGTGAAGCTATCGGTTCCAATAGTACTTATGAAAATATTACTATCTTATCTTTCAATATTATTAAAAGTAATTTTCAAGGATTTTTTTTTTCATTTAATCTTTGATATTTTTTTTATTTATAATTAATTATTAGTAAATTTTATTTAAGGATCTATGTTTTCTAAATATTTTTCAATGCTTTTTGCATAAGCATCTCTGTAAAATATAATAATAATGGTAAACTTTTTTTAGAATATTAAGTTTATATATAAATAAATAAGTATTTAAATATTTTAATAATGAGGACATAAAAGAAGTGACTTGTACATTAAAAAAAAAATTCCGGTTATTCAACTATTTATAGATTAAAGAATAAATTTTTGGATTTTCTCGATTCTTCCATTAAGGAACATTAATTCATTCCGTGCCTTCAAATCTTTTATATACTAGTAGTTTCCCCAATAGTTATATTCTTTTAATTTTGATTATTGTTTTTAATTTCAATATAAGAATGAATTTTTATGGCAAATTTAAAGAAATTTGTTTTTCTTTAAAAAATTATTCATTAAATTCCGTGAATGATATTGTAAGTTTATGATTGTGATTATTATTTTTGCTGCAAATGTAAATTATTCAAACTGAAAATTTAGCTATAAAACGTACGACTGGAAAACACGACGCTGTTAGCACCTTACTTTGGTCGCAGAATTTTTATTGAAATTTTTTTTTTGGCGCGTACAATTATAATCCGCTTACTCGCGTTCTCACCTTTAGAGATTGAGCAACGTCGTGGCAACGACGGAAAGCAGAAGTGAAGAGCAGAATTGCAGTGGACATTATGCGCCGTAACGAAGTGACACGGGATGAAACGGGTTTAATGTCGCCCGTGAACTGAGACCACAGTGCGGCTTTAAAGATTAAGGTACGATCAGACTGGACCTGGACATAAATTCACCCAAGGCTCGCCCATTCAATTTCCGTTATTTTTTTTCGTATTCCACTGGATACTTGTTCGAAAGTCAGATCGATCGAACAATATTAAATAAAAATGTGCAAGAATATTGATATCTAAATGTCACGTAAATGCTAGATTTTGTATGTATGTATTACAAAATTTATTTTGTAAAGTTTGCAAGTCAAAGTTTTGTGTATTAACTGCATTATTTTATATGCGTTTTGTGTATTTCATGATGGTCGGTGAAACAATTTTTTTACACTCAATTTATATTTTAATAATCGTAATTTATAAACGAAATTTTCTGGAAACATTTTTTGTCGGTCGAAATTTACACAAAATTTACATAATTTTCTAATTACACAGTGCAACAAGTTTTGTCACGTTGTTAATGTTTCAACACAAATAATGCATTAAAATCCCAACTATTATTTTTAAATTTATACTTTTTAATATACGTGGGATGCATCCTATGTAAATTAAAAAGTACAAGTTTAATTTACATAGAATACGTCCCATCTATCATTAACATTCATTTAAATAAGTCTCCTCTCCCTTTTTAATTTGCGAGTTGCATTTTAACTTCCGCCTCGAGTTATATCCCGGTGAAATCGCTCCGCCGATAATGCCATCAATACCCTTTCAAATTTCAGCGCAGCACAGCGTGTTTCGGCCATCGGCGGTGCACGAGCCGAGAAAAGAAGGATCCGAAAACAGGTTGCAGCGCGCGTCAATCTTTCCCGGGGACGCCGTTGCGCGAGACGCGAGCTTAAAGCCACGGAGAAAATACGAGTCGACGGCGCGTTAAAACCGAAAGTTACGAGTTGAGTCCGATATTATCGGATCCGCGCGGAGGCGCGCTCGACGCGGTCAGTTTTAACGCCCGCGAGTCGGGCCGACAAAGGAGTGCGATAACCTCTGGGAGCGGGTGCCACTGTCAACAGTCGACCCGCTGACCCGCGGGCGCAGGAAAGTCTCATAACGCCGGTTTTGCCAATCGGCCTGTGTAGGGTACCTACGTTTCCGCTGTTAGAACTGCCCGGCCAGTTTATGAACTCTCTCGCTTATCGCTACCGAGGCTAGACACAATGAGCTGTTTACGTTTTTCTGCTACTCGAATGAACTTTTTTCTTTCATTTCCGCAAAGTCGTGTGTTCCTAAAAGTTAATGAATTTTAGTTTTGCAATATCGAAGGCTTAAGTGCTTTAATGTAATTTTTTTATCAATTGAGTATTAAATTATTGAAATAATACACTGAAGAAATTCATGGTTTCAACTCTAAATACTTAATTCCTTACTTCTATAAGGAGTGCCAATTAAATAATGTCTTTGAATTAACTAAATATTTTTTTGCAACTAAAGCGTGCAGTAATTTCAAAGAAATATTTAGTTGATTCAAAGAAATTATTTAATAAAGTGACATCCTTAAAGAAATATTTAGTTTAAACTACTAATTTTTGTTCAGTATATACAACATTTTGTACACTGTAGTTCGACACTTGAATTAAACAAAAATTACAAGTAGCAGTTCAACAAATTGAGATGCTTTGTCAAACTTCATAATTTCGATGATTCTAGTTTTTTTTAATAAAATTTACAATGTTTTATTTTATCTTTTAGTACATGAAAATATTATAATTTTTCCAATATTGCAACTTTTAATCTGACTTTTTTTTGCATATTTGTTTATTATATTTGTTTACTGAATAGTAAATAGGTCCTTACTTTAAAAATTACCAATTAAAATTTAATAATTATGCAACAATCTTAATAAGTTGCACTGAATGACTTAATCCATGACTAAAAGACACTAACAATTTTAACTTCTAGAACGTGAAAGGAGAATAATTTCGCTTTGAACAACTCGATGTAAAATAAAAACCAGCGTTATAGTTTTTGAGTTATCTAAAGAAATGAAAATTTCTTAGTGGTATAATAAATGATGAAACAGATATATAGGTATATACTTTCATAGTGTAATAAATTAAAAATAATTTTTTGAAATTCGAACTTTTATAAGACTGTGAATAACCTTTAAGTAGGTTTTAAATAAAAAAATTAACAATGAAACTTGGTCGCAGACAATAACATTGTACAACACTGGCCTCTCGAGTGCAATGTACCTAGTGGCGCACGTGGGAGTTGGCTCGGATGTGCATTGCGCAGAGCACGACCGAGCTACATAGGCACGTGTAGGTGTGCATCAAAAGACAAGATAATGCCTCGGATTATGTGCGACTGTATTGCAGCTGAGAAAGCTTAGGGCATCGACTACCGAGATCCCAGCATCTCACTACCTACAAGACTGGCCTTTATTTTCCCTCGCTTCCTTTCGCAGTCCGGCATTATGCTTTTGAAATCCCTTTGTTTTATTTCGAATTTAATACGCTTGGGATGTACGTACAAGGTGAATTTCGCAAGCCATTTTAATGAGTTTGCTTGTAATTTAATTATGTTTCGGAAAGAATTTAAATAGAAACGGGACAAATTGATGTAAGTTTATTAAAATTTTCATCTTAAAAGTAATTATAGCTAATCCAATAAAAATGGTTTCAATTTGACTAGCCATTACTAGGAATATGTAAAATAATTCATTCAGATAAAAAAGGTAGTAAATTTATGAGCTCCCATCAATCGCTTTACATAGTGTTAAGAAATAATTGCGCAATTGTTAAGCGCCTGAACAGTAAAACACTTTTGCGAATTTAAATCTTCTTTTAAAAGATCATTTAGTTTTTCGAGGAGGTGCAATAAACCTTTTATAGAAAAAAGTCACACTACAGTGATATACAATCCCATAATTTAAGAATCAACGTACAATTTATTCATGCATATATTCTCCTACCAAAATTTTCTTTGATGATGTAAAAAATTAAAGTGGAATTAGAGTGTCTCAATTTTTTCTGATCGATTTAATATCAGATTTTCACCGTTTCACATTATCAAAGTAGCGTAAATGTGATTTAATTGTTTTATTAAATTATTTTTTCACGGCACTATACCTATACCTAATTTGAATATCACGATTAATATTAATAAATTTGTATTAAAAATATTAAAATTTTATTGTAAGTGTACTAAAATGTTTCGTGGTAACTGCAATTATAGCTAATAAAATAAATATGTTTCATGATTTATAAGATTTCAACTTTACTAGTCATCGATAAATTTACCATGAGCAATAAAAAAGTTGTTACGCGTATTTTTTTCTAGGAATATGTAAAATAATAATTCCGTCAGAAACTTCGAACGACATTAAGTTGTTAAATCTCAAACTCGGTTAAGTGATTTATGAAACTATGTATTTTATTTGCTTTGATCAAACGATTTACATAATATTATGAAATAATTCAACGGACTTTAGTATTAATCAATCATAGATAGAATTACTCGAGATGTTCGACCGTTTCTACGTAAGACAAGTACTACTTCCAAATCATTTCCCATGCTAACTGCTTTGAGTATTCAAATTTCGCGTGGCGCAATAGAAGCACGATAGTCGTGAGGTTATTGTTCTCTACAGTATAAACTTACACTTACAATAAGAAAGAGGTTAAAGATTAATTAGAGTCGCGATAAGGAATAATAAATAACTTTTACAACGCCTTCCGCTAATTTTTTTTATTTTTCTGATTATTTAGTATCTGCTCCAGAAAAATAAACTATTGACTGTCATTTGATTACAATATTTGCAAGAATTTAATCAAAATTGTTTTAATTATTAAACGATTCTTCTATAATCAATTATAATTAGTTGAATAGTTGAATGATAGAGTACCAGTATCTTTTTCTAAAAATCCAGATCTTAAGGTTGGCCTATATTATATATATTATAAAATTGTGGCAGCAGAATCATTATCCAGGAGAGACATCTCAGATCAGTCTACCTGGTGGTAAATGTATCGATCAGTATTAAACGCTGTATCTAGGCCCAAGCATCCAAGTTCTAATTTAAATGAGTACACTGATAGAAAAATCTAGGAGACTTTACTTAAAATTGAGGAAACTTTCATAAAATTTGAGGAGACTCCTAAAAATTTATAGGAAATCAAAATAGGAAAGCCTCCTAAACGAAGAAGGAAAAGTTCCTACAAAGGAAGGTGAATTTCCTTTTCGTTTAGAAGTTTTTCCTTTTCGTTTAAGAGTTTCTCCTTTTTCGTTTAGGAGGGTGTCCTGTTTTTGTAAGAGAAACGCCTAATATACGAAAAAGGAGAATTTCCCATAAGTTTTAAGAAAGTTTCCTAAATAAATTTTTCTATCAGTGTACACCATCCAGCGAAATACCCGATATAAATGAGTTGACCATTCGGTGAATTCTCAATATCCGCATAGGGACTGGACCTGCCTGTCTATATTCAGTGACATTTTTCAGGAACACGATTAATTTATCTTTCTTTATTTGAAACTAATTGCACAAAATTCTACAATCAGCTTCTTTATTTTTCCCATGGCTCAAATTTAAAGACATGTAAGTAAATACTAATTTTTGTCACAGTTGGTAGGACTGACGTTTATACATAGGTACGTTTATGATATGCTCACCAATTTCTTTCTTAAAAATTTCACAAAAGATCGATATTATATAATACTAAAAATTATTTGATTCGCAAAGAAAGTAACTAATTTTTTATCGTTGTACGTACGCCTCATTTTTTTAGATTTTGAAGAACTACCTTAAATTTTTTGCAAGTGCATCATTCGCGTGACCTAATGCTTTCGCATGTACATCTTAAAAAAGCAAATTGAATTTCCCAGTCGAAAGGTAAAACGTAAAAAAGGAGAGAACGAGCTTGCGATAGGTACGAACAAGTGGGCCAATTCGCGATTTGCATGGCTGGCCGCAGGCCAAAAACGTCGGGGCCAGAAACTCCCCGTAGGACGGAGCGTAGCCGGCGGAATTGTCCTGACAGCGCCAATTCAAACCGATAATGAGACTCAGATTATCGTGGGACGAAGAAGCGGGCACCAAGTTGCGGCCCTAATACCAGTTCGAATCTCTCGCTCGGTTAATCGTTCACTCTCGGTGGCTGCCGTTTTATTTGATCGACTGCCTGATCACCATTGTCGCCGCCTCGCGGCCGCCGGGCTCTAATAGACTCGACTGGTGTGTGCGCACAACTCAATTGCTGTGATGGCTTTTAAATTATCTCGTAACTTTTTACGATAGTGTGTACTTACGACTTTTTAACAAACTGCACAACAATTGCTGAGAGATTATTGAACCAGTTTTTCGGGTATTTCAAATCTTTTTTAAAAGGACAGTGAAGAAAGAAAGTGACACATCCGTTTAAGAAAAAGAATGTTGTTATAATTATATACGACTCAGCTAACTACAATTAATTACACATAAAATATCGCGTTAATGTTTTTTTTATAAAATTCGCAAGAAATTGGTTAATATTTTAGCAAGATTTTTAAATGTGATTAATTTTTAAATTTACTGTGCTTAATATTGTTCGAAACTAAAAAAACTGAATTTTATTACTTTTTTCACGTTTGAATTTTGGATGTGGTAATATTATGACAAAGATTATAAATTTTTTGGGGTAAATAAGAAAAAAATTGTTCACAACAAAATACAGTTATTTAACAAAATGTTTCTGTAATATTACATTGCTAAAAATTAATAATTATATTGATGCCAATGTTAACACAATATTATTTTGTAGTATTCAATGAGAAATCAAACATAAACAAAGACTCTGTAATATGGAAACTTGATAATTTATTATTAAAGAGGCAGTAATCCTTGCAATATGCAATATAAATCGGCATGAGATCATAGTTCAATAAAATTCTCGTCTACCATGCCTCTGCTTTACTCTTAGTGTATGATTGTTTATATTAAATCGTTTTTTATGACGTGTTATCATATAAATAGAACAACCCATAATTATTATATTTATTCAAAGTATTTAAATAAAAAAAAACATGCCCTTGAACAACTGTTGTATGAAATTATTTAAAACTAGAAGTCTAAGTGCGCGCTTTGCGCGGTACATGTAAAATGATAAAATGTAATTCAAAATTTCGCGCCAAATTTCCGTCACAATACGTCACAATTTTTAAGCTAATCAAATTTCAAATCTCCGCGTCAAACTGATCAATCACAATCAAGAGAAGCTTCACTTTTCATCATTCTCTTTTTTAGTAAGGAATATAATATGAATGTATCCATTTAAATTTAAATTAAAATAAACACAAATCAATCTCCAATTTCTTTAATAAATATTGTATCATTATATCTTTTAAATTCATTAGATAATATCATTACGTATAATTATATCACAATACTTTTAAGAAAGCCTATGTTTCCTTAAAGTAACACTTTAACAAGGTTTTTCTACTAAATGATATGAGAATCCGAAAGAAAATTAGATGAAGAACGCATAGGATATACAGAAACAAAGAGAAAATCATTGCTAAAATAAGGTTAATCAAAGAGAGTGAGAAAAGTTAAAAAAAGAAAGGTTACAGGAGAAAACGTTGAGGTTCCATTTTACGAGTGAAAATAGTGAGCGGAAATGAGATTAGCGCGGTCTTGTCGGTTAACCACATTCGCTACTACTGTCCTTACGTATCGGCGAGAAAAGATGTCGTCGCGTGCAAGTAGAGCTGGCGCGGACGTAAGCGGAACGGAGAGCCGAGGACAGCGTCTCCCTCTCGTCGCGCATGCACTATGGTCGCCGGTAGTTACAATCGTAAATTCTTACGAAAGCCTTTTTTGCCTACTATAGTCACGACTTTAGTCATGAACGGCCCTCGTTTGTCTCCATACAAATCCCGTATCGCCTGTGACATCGCGCAATATGCAGCTCTTATGTGCGCAGATTAAAGACCAGGGAAAGCTTGCGATTCTGCAAAATTGCCTATTCAAGATTTCAGCTCTTTCTTTTTCTCTTGTTTTATTCGGAAGTGATGTCATTCACTTACGTGGACAACTGAGAAACAATTGCTTATTTGGAAAATTAAACAAGTGTCTTCAATAATTGTGATTAAAACAACATTAATCAAACTAAACTTTAATTGAAGATTAAAATAGGTAAACGCAATTCAAGTTTATTGAAGGCTAACAATTAAAATAGCTAACGAATAAAAATAAGTTATCAATTAAAATTGAAATAAATAATTCAATCGAACATTAATAATTGAAATTATAAATATTAATTTTGCAATACTTTTTTAATAATGATATTCTATCTGATATAAGCACTTTTGCAGTTTCGCCAGAAGTTGAATGGTGAAGAACTAGTAGCCTTTTCTAAAAATCTGGGGTAGCTTATATATAAAACTGCGAAAGCAGAATCGTTACCGTTAGAGGTATCTCAGAGTTCATCTAACGATAAGTGTATCAAGCACTATTATGCGCTATCTAGGCTCAATTGAATTTTAATATGAGTACACATCCAGTAAAATACCTGATGTAAATTATTCGACCATTCGGTAAATGGCCAATATCTTTGCATTCAATTCTAAAATTATTGCCAGTCAATAACACCGTGAGAATATTCCACCCAAACTCGCCATTTTAGAATCCAAGCGCACGAGTAGAAAAGATGCGACGATAGTCACTCGAATATTTAAAAAAATGATAAACTACAATAACTACTTCTGCTAATTACCAATAGTAATTACTATTGATTATAAAGTAGATTACTTGTACAGCCAGTAATATTTTTAATTTATATAAGATTTTTAGTGATTACCAACTCATAAATATAAGATTTTATTATCTCCTGTAGTGTGTATAAAACTGCTTACAGAGTGTGTAGAGATCGAAATCGAAAAAAAATCACGCAAGCGAGATTACACGAAGAAACTCACCGAGATTCTGCAAAAGCATAAAAGCACCTCAGTAAGGTCAGCGGCTGTGCTTGTAAGCTAAAGGCAAACTCCTCGATTGCGGCTGCGTCTGAAACAAAAGTGCAAAATACTCGAATTTATGGGTGGTTTTATACTGTCGCTGGTTCGTTAGAAGGCTGCTTCGCAATTAGTGGTGCATTATTACATTATGGCGCAACGCCGTAAGTTCGTTAATTACTCGGAGGATGGAACGCTATACGCCCTCCGTCGCTCGATATTGTCTTCTACCTTATCCCTCTTTATCTTGGCATATGATTCTTAATAATATGTACCTAAACGAGGAAGCTTATGAAAATCGAAACTTCATGCTATTTTGTTTCAATTTAGTTTCATTGTTTTGTTTATTTGCAAGAGAATTTTTTGATAAAATTTACAGTTATTTTACAATAAAGTGCTGTTCAGGTATTTTTAATTTTATTTTTCATTTAGGTTAAAGTCGAAATTACAAACGACTTTATGAAATTTTAATACATGTAGGTATGGAATTTTTATTGCGCTCCATAGCAAAATTACTTAGTTGCAGAAAATTTCTACAATATCTGATATAAAAAAAAGTAACAAAGTAAATAATAAAAATTCGTTATTTGTTTTATGTAATAATTGTATACGTATAAACTTAATGCAGAAAGTCGAAAAAATATTGATTTATTAAGTTCCGTACTCGTAAATCACTTAAACATCCTCATTAAATCTTCCTCTAGAAGCAATTAATGTGTTTCAGAGAGAGAGCCTCTTTATTGAAATAAAAGCTTCATTTACTCAATATATATACAATAATAAAACAAATTACTCGACGGCTCTGAAATATTGTGGAAACAATATCGTAAAAAAAAAATGAAGAAAGTCAACCCCTCCAAATCCATCGAGTGTCTTTATTGCTAAAATTTAATTGTCGATCATTATTCTTTCCACCCGTCCGCTCAATAGGAATAATACTTTCTTCCGCGCACCGGGCGTCTCACTTTTATTTACCATCTCCGTGCCGCACACGCGCGGCGTCCGCGGCGGCTCCTCGCACGCGCATAATCGACTCGACGGTATGTCATTCGATACGACCGAGGAGGCGAAAGACGAGAGCGGCCGGTCGATCCCGCGGGCGCACGCACGCGCTACTTGCACCGCGAGCGCGGCTTACGCCGACTTTCGATCGTGTCGGAATTTCTCCATTAGCCGCGAACTTTTCCTCCCCCACCGTCCCTTTCTCCCTTCGCTTTATTTTTCTCCCGCCGTTAATTCCTGCATCTCCAGCGGCCGTCTTCCCCGCGTGCAATTGAGAAGAGCGAGGGAAAGCCAGACGCGTGGGCGATGAGGAAAAGGCGCACCGCGGAAATATCTATCGGGGAACGTGCGGCGATAGAGAAGTGGAGAGTCGGCGGGGCGAAAATTCCATTGCTATGCCGTGTGATGAGAAGAATGCGAGTGGTAAAAATTGATAAGAAATTTCATTTCGTTTGATTTTTTTCATCGCTCGTTTCTATCTGCTTTATGTTTTTATATCGCATCCGATGTACACGATTGACTCGTTTCTTCTTTATTAAATATTATTTTTATGAGATCGCAACGTGAATAATAACGTAAACCAAGGTAGTGTTATTAAAAATATACAGGTATATTTATATTAAGATAAAATTTGTTAAATATATACAGGTAGCGCGAACTTTATTTTGTGATTCAATGGTAATTAGTTTTTTAATGCTTTTTACTTTTATTGATTGGAGCCATTAGTGTTGGTTCGTGCGCTAATTTGGTGCGAAAGGTTTAGTGATTAACCGGCTGATGAAAGTAATAAAAATGAATAAAATAATATCGTAAAATTTTTTTCATGAATAAGAGACGGATATTTAAGGTTATACTATAAATGACTATGAATGGAACTTTACTCTTTTAATCTTGTACATATAAAACAGTTAATAAAACAGTAACTTTCAGTACTAAAGAACAATATTTTTATTGACTTATTTATTTCTTTTTGTTAACTTAATAATAAAAACAATAATTTTTATTTACATAATTACAAAAATAAAACAAAAGAACACTTCCTTATTGATTAAACAAAGCGATTTATTAAACGGTGTAAACACACGTATGCATATATCGTACTTTATTTTGTTTTTAATATTATTAAATGAGATATTTGTTTGAAACTCCCTGTTTCATCACGTATAAGTAATTTTCTTGCAAATTTACGACGTACATGTGCTGAAGCTATAAAAAAGATATGTTCGGCTTACGACTGCATAATAAAGTAAATAAAGTCTTTCAAAATCCAGCCTTTTTCACGAGGTAAGTAATCAATCCATAAATTAAGCCAGCATAACGAAGTACCTCACTGCATCACAAGCGTCTTATCTGTAATTTCTAACCTTCCCGTATAACCTATATAAAATGTGGTACAACAAGTAATACCTTATATACATACATGCCCTAAGGACATTTCGTCGGCTTAGAGGAAAAAGCGGACACCTCGCTTTTTAGTCGTATTCCGTTTTTTCAGTAAAGAATTGTCCTCTTTTTCAACTAAAAGTAAAGGTCCATTAAACCAAGGATTATTTTCCTAACCCACATTCTCTTACCATGAAAATGTGAAATTAGTTAAGAAAGTTAAATTTCGTTCACTTATTCAATCTAAGGACAATTATTAAAAATAATTAAATTATTATTTTACAATTATTCTATGATTTATCACCTGAATTTTTTCAGCAGGGTTTCACATGCAATATATATCTATTCGAATTTTCTAAATTAATTTCACATTTTCCGATTCGATGTATCTATTCGCACATAATCTTCGTATTTTACGTGAATGTAAGACAATTAAAGAAAGATATTCTCCTTCAATATACAAAAATATCCACGTATTTACGTAAATGTAAAGGAATAGCCACGTATATCTAAGTATATCCACGTGCATCCACGTAAATCCACGTATTTACGTGAATGTAAAGAGAATAGCCACGTATATCTACTATATCCACGTATATCTATGTAAATCCACGTATTTACATGGAAATTGAAGGAGAATTTCTTTCTTTAGTTGTCCTACATCCACGTAAATCCACGCAAAATACGTAGATTTATGTGCGAATAGATGCCCGGCGATTTAGCCAGCCCTTGTAAAAAATTAATCATAAATTGGTCAATTTATGGTCAATTGCCTTCTTTATTGACCAGTTATGGTCAATTTATGGTG
>UXGC01001581.1:0-14725 GCA_900480045.1 Eurytoma adleriae | reverse complement strand
AGACAATTAACTTTGTTGTTTTATTAAAGTAAATTTCAAAATAATTTGTTTAATTAAAAATTCTTTTATTGATATATTTTGTAAAATCTAAAAACATCATTTAAAAAATAATTTACAAAATTATCTTACACTTTACTAGCTAATTATAACTCTAATTTTTCTTTATTGCAGTATGTATGAATTATTTAATGAATGAATTTGCATGAAAGTAAACTATTATTTGGTTGTATAAAAAAAAATTGAAGAAATTTTAATCTCAATTCAAAAATTCAATGTTAAAATAATCATTTGCCTAGTGTGTCCAAGTACTTTAAAGTCGGAAAAATAATTTTTGAGATCGTCCGTGTGGTATTTGTCCTTGTAATCTCAGTCTTCTCACAGCTTCTCTCAAATGTTTTGGTTGCAATGGGCCAGTCTCTTCATTCCCTTCCATTACATCTAAGGCTTCCTCGACTATTTCACCGATAAATACCTTAGCTATTCCTGACATAGCAATCACTACATTCTGAGATACTGAACAACCAGTGATAGTCTGCATAATACGTTTGATAGCTGCTTTGGGAAACGCAGCTCTTCTGTACATTTCGTATCGGTCTAATTGATCCTCTGTAAAATTGGATACCAGTACTTGCATTTTCTCTCGTTCTTCTTCCTCTAATTCTTTTCTACTTTTATCTTTGCTTTCTCGACGTTCTTTCACACAACTACTACTTACTACCTTATGTGGTATCATTATTTCATTTTCAAATAGTTCTTCTTTCCTGTCCTCCTGTTTAAAAGAAGGCTTGGATTCACCGTCAGCGTTACAATCATTCTCACTTTTACAATCATCTTTACGTTCCACATCTTGAGGAATGGTCAAAGAGAAAGGTTCACTATTTGAATCCATATTGTATGTTATTATTCTGCAACAAAAAATAAATGTTATAGGTGTCCGAGCATTTTTATGAATAACTTGATCGTATGTAAACAAACAAAGACCAAAGATTCGTACCGAAAATTTTAACCTTAATAAATACATAATAAATAAATTATTAAGTTGAATACTTACGTTATAAATTATTTGCATACATTTACTATTGGCAGTATTGTATATTGGCAAAGATCTTAGTATTAATTTTCAATAATTAATAATAAGAATAAATAACAGAATTCTAACCTGTCATCAAAGGTATTCTCTCGACTCTATCAAAATACTGAAACTGCAGTGTAGTGTGTACGCGAGACGCTGAATTATATAGGTGTATTTACCTAGTCATCACTAGGTAAGTTCCTATTTCCTTCGCTCGAACGTTGGCGCCACTTTCGCAAAAATGGCGGGCATTTTGAATTCTTAAAAGAAACTGCAATAAATTTATTAAAGATAAATTAAATAAAACACCTTTAAAATGCTACGGTAATTTGATAATGACGATAATCGTATAAGAATCCACAAATTTAAATCAAAATGTGACTTTAAAAAATGTACACCTTTTATTCAAAACTATTAATAGAACTAAAATTAAAATTAAATCTTGTATTATTTTTACAGAAGCCGAAAACACCATGGAAAGAAATTTTCACATCGTTACCAATGTGGGCATTGATTATTGTACATTGCGGACAGAACTGGGGTTTCTGGATGTTATTAACCGAGATGCCAATTTACATGAGTGAAATCGTAGGATTCAGTATTAAAGAGGTCAGTGATAAAACAATGTATTTTCGAATAATTTTTAAGTTACTTTAAAAGCAAAAACAAAAAATAAGCTAATTTGGTTCGAGCAGTTTCTTAAATGCAAAGCATATTATTTTTTATTTTAAGCCTGAAACAATATTTTATTCATTCGAAGTTTTCAAAAGGATCAGATAAAACTACTGCAGATGCTATTAACAATTAGGTTGAATGCTGCAATCTCTTTGAACCAATAGAAAGTTCAGACTTGTATTAAATTAATGAGCCATATCTCCGCTGAAATTATAGACTCGCTTTATTTAGCACTCGATGTGTGAATCGATCTCGACACAAATCAACATCTTTTAAGGCTGCAATAGCTATACAGACACTACATTGAAATATACAATTTCAATTATAACAAATGCAGCTATTTCGTAAAGTTCAATGTTTTTCTTGTTACTTAATGAACAACTGAAGTGCCAAAAAAGTCGATTTTGACTCCCCACTTTATTTCTTTCTAGTTTTTGCTTTTTAAATATAGGAAAAATGCGACGTCGCGTGTAATTAATAGAAGATTGTACAAAGAAACAAGAGAGTTTCTCATTTTGCACTAAGGGGACGAAAATCGACGTATATATTGTTCTTGAATCACCAAGATATTATAACTTAAATTGTACATCTCGATGCTTTATAAATTGATTCACTGAAGAAATAAATTAGAAAAGCAACTGCATTTAACACGAAAACAGTAATTTTCATTAACTTTGCACATCGCATTTACAGAACGGACTGATATCGGCGCTGCCCTACCTGGCGATGTGGCTGCTGAGCTTCCCGACTAGCTGGCTGTCGGATTACGCGCTACGCCGAGGCGCGACTCGCGGCGCCATCCGCAAGGTGAGCAACACGATGGCGCACTGGGGCCCGGCCGTGGCCCTCCTCGCCCTCTGCTTCGTCAGCGTCGAGGACAAGACGATGCCGGTGGTGCTGCTCGTCATCGCCGTCGGCCTCAACGCCGGCTCGCTCTGCGGCTTCCAGATCAACCACATCGATCTCAGCCCCAACTTCGCCGGCACCATGATGTCCATCACCAACTGCATCGCCTCCATCGTGGCCATCCTGGCACCACTCATTTGTGGCCAAATCGTCACCCATCAGGTGATTTTCCATTGTCTCAATAATTTATCTGGAATTTATGTTTCAGATCTTTATAGAATAGTTTGTTTTATGAGTTTAATGGAATTCCGACAATGCAATGATAAGAAAGTGGACAATAAAGCTTCCCACAAAATTTACGATAACTCTGTAGATTTTAATTTCAGATATTAACTAATATTGCTGTACTTATTAAGTTGATTTATTGTACAGATCATTTATTCTCATAAATATCTATACAGTCTGCTGTTATTATAGGTGCATTTATAACAATGTAGTACCTTAATCGTACTACGCAAAGTGCTGACTAAGTGTCATAAATTATGGCTTTACTTTCTAATAAAATTGTGTCTTGTTACAGAAAAATGTGGATCAATGGCACACAGTGTTCTACATCTCGGCACTCATATATTTCTTAGGCAATTTAATCTTCATCCTTTTCGGCAGCGGGGAAATTCAATCGTGGAACGATCCCAACTCTACGCAGCAGAAAAACAAGCGATCTTATGAGATATCGACGATGTCTACCGTTTATAATCCCACGACTATGACGTTAACGCATCATAAAAAGATTGAGAACTCTTAAGGAAGTACTTATTCCAAAATTGCGGCTTTTCAGCGGATGGATTGAATTTTAAATGTTACAATGCATCCTTCCATTTTACACAGAATTTTTCTTCGAAGTTTGTGCGAAATCTTAAACAATTTCGTAGTTTAAAATTTAATTAAGAAGTGAAAAAACTACAATTTTCGGAAATTGTGTACAGGGTGTACAGAGCTCTATCAATTAAACTAATTGTGGTTGACTCTTGCGAAAGAGCTGTTGATCTGACAATAACTTTTTTCATGATTTCAGTGGACGTATTTTATGATTTTAACTTATTTATAACGAACAAACGTTGACTTTTATTATTGTAAATTGGTTGTCTGAAATTGTTTTTATCAGTTTTATATAATAATAGAATAAGCAATTAAATATTTGAGAAACGAGTGTTATATTACTAAAATAATTAGATGAATAAGTTACTGAACTTTTGTAATTATTTTTATATCGATTAGCGAGAAAAGTGCCATTGTTTATTTTTTATTCAATGTATTAATCGTTTTAATATCGCAATCGGCGCAGTTCAACATAATTTTTAATATTCATAAAATTTTCTTCTATTTACTTGTAAATTGGCATTTTCTCAGTAAAATTAATTTTGGAAGTTCTGTGGATTTACTCATGTTTATGTTTGACTATTTAAATTTAATGTTTATAATACAATTGTAAATAATGTACAGAGGTAATAAATTTACGTTATCATTTTGCAGTAATTTAAGTATAAGTTTTCTCTAAAAAATTAATCGAAATTATGAATTTTAGTTAATCTCATCATTACCACTGTACAATATTATGTATAACATCATAATGTACATTTTCATTTTTGTGATATATTGTCATTATTCTTTTCATTTTACTTTTTGTTTAATATTTAAATAAATAAGTGTACTTAAAGTTTTGTGTAAATCACCTTTACTGAAACTCATCTAAAGTAACCGTGGAGTAATATAAATATGGTGTACTGTTACTTATTATTGGTGCTATCCATTTATTGTTATCTTTGTTTTTTACTATACATTAAATAAATTATAATAATTCATAGTTTAATAATTGCCTTAAATAGATCTTATGTTTTTAGGTGCTGCATTTGCATAATATTGCATCAATTTTGTTTTTCTGATTTATATTATGTTAACAATATTTAATGTTGACAATTTGGATTAATTCAATGATTTATATGTAAGTTGTTGTAGATAAGATAAATACCTACAATAACACAATAATATAAGTCTATATTTTCCAAAATTATGTATTTAATAAAAATTATTTCTTATTTTTAACTGCAATATATTTGCACTTGTTTTGTATGTATTAGGTTGTATCCACTAAGTTATTACTTTTTTTATAAATAGACGATTAGAAAATTTCAAAATTTTCTAAGTAAATATTTGAGGGTGTTATTATTACAATAATAATCAATTAATCTCATTTTGTCGCGAAAAAATCATTACGGTAGTAGAATCGTTAAAATAGATAGCGGCTTTTTCTTAAAGTACATACATTAGTTTCCGGGCTTTAAACTGTAATTTAACAAAAATTTAATAAAACTTGCTGTTTGACATGTTCAATCGATTTTAATGGCATTTATAGTCTGGCGATCAGTAATTGCGTGATATTATTAATCAATTAATAACAATAATTGCAGCTATGATTCATGGCCGTAAATCAGAAAATTTACATTTCAAGATATAAATTTTATAATTCATTTGTCACACTTGAATAATGATTTCCTCAATCGTTTACATTAAGGATACCTAATTTATGTATAACTTTTTTTATTGAAATGTCATCAGTATTGCGATTGAAATACCAGGGTAACGTCATTGATATCGAGTTCTTTCTTTGTCGGTGTTACATTTTATCATTACTTCCGAGTGGCTATTATCCAGCCATGTAGAGCCATGTGATCAAAAACTGTTTTCTAATAATCTTTTCTTTGGTAGTGTCATGTTTTTTCTAAATCCGCTTATTATGCAGATGGTTATATGTATGTGGCAGTTTCTTCTAGTACCATGTCCTTTTTGGCAATTAAATAATGATTTATTTTGCAAATTATTTTAATACAATTAGTGTGGTTCATATTATTCAAAGCTAAGTCCTGAAACTTATTTTCACCGCTTCGTTCTGATAATTATATCTTAATTAGTAGTTCATTTTTGTATTATTTAATTCACAATAATGCACACAAAAGTTTAACGAACTTCTTCCTGAATAATTTTTTATTTTTTAATAAACTTCCTTCATCAGTAATTTATTGTTTTTTAGGTAACAAGGTAACATTTATAAATAGCGTGATAAACTTTGTTTTTTTACCTTCATTCAATTAATATTTGATAAAAAATTTAAGAAAATAATGAATATGAATTTTTGTTATCATAAAGTGAATGTATTTCATAAGTAAGGACAAAGCACAATATACTGATTCAAGGTAACAATGGTCTAGGTTGAGGTCATGAACCTATTCTCTTGCAATTGAAATAAATATTTAATTCAATAAATTATATATAAGTTTGAACAAGTGTGTAAATAAAAATATTAGTTTTTCTTTGTTAATATAGGTGCATTTATAACAATTAGTTCAACGATCCGTCGTTTCTACTCATACTTTATTTTTATATTTCAATAATAATTTAATAGTGATTCAAATATATTTTCAAACAACTTGAACAACTGAAGTCTTTTAAGTTGCATTAAATAGATGCAGAGGATGCAGCGTCTGTTCATTTATGATTTTCATTGAAGTCTGTTCAAGTATTTCATATGCACATCATCTAATTTGCAAGTGTAAATGATGCTGAAAAACTAGAAAAAACTTTTCAACCTAATAACAATTGTTTTATTTATAAATGCATTGTAACAGCACCTTTTAGTATAACTCAATAAACTAAAAGAAAATATTATGATATGAAATATTAAGATCACATACGTCTACGATCACTCTTTTCCTGTTGACATTATATTATGATAATAAAAAATGAATTTCTTTATAAAAGATACTATCATAGATTATAAATGAAGTAAATTACCTATTAACAGATAGAGTCATAAATAAATGAATTTAAACAAATATTACATATTTAACAATTAAATTAATTTAATTTGGATGTTTCAATTTGAGATTAAAGCAATAAATTTATGGACTAATAAATCACATTTTTACTACTCTTCCGCACCGTACATATCACAGGAATTAAATCAATCTATTAGGGATATATACAGCTTTGAGTTATTGTTATCCGAAAAAATCAATATTGATTAAATAGAACAATAAAGCTTCGCACATTGGCACATGGCAGTTTCCAGTCCATAGAGAAACAGTCGAAAATGAAGCAACCAACCGAAAAACATCAACAAACAGCCCCAAGTAATTTTTTCATTTAATATTTCCACCTATTCTAAATAACGATTACAAATACCAATAATTTTAATTACACTTTAATTTACAAAAAATCTATTCAATTTTTTCAGGCAAATTGGGTATCAGACATTTAGTGTCTGTATTAATGTTTTTATTTATGGGAATAACGTATGGTACGCGTTCGAGCTTTTCTGTAGCTATAGTAGCTATGACAGATAATTCATCTACGACCTCAAACTTTGCGGTGCGTATTATATCGAGTAATGGTAATAATGGTAAATAGTAATTAATTACTTTTAAAATCCGGTACGCTTCGGATATTTTATCTAAATATTTTTTGCTTCAAATGATTGTTCAAATTGTGACTGTGTTGATTAAATTAATTAAAGTTTAGATTTGTCCCTGGTTTTAAACTTTATCACACACTGGCACAAATTTTCAATGCATTTTTATGCACTTTATAATAAAATTATAGTAATAGCTTTAAACTTTGGAATAGCACATTCTTAAAAATTACAAAAATGTTTACTAATATTTTATTGAAGGTATACAATTGGGATTCGGGAACAAGATCGTTGATTTTGAGCTCCTTACTATGGGGCGCCTTAGTATCTCAAATACCCATTGGCCTTTTAACTAGCAACGGAGGATCTCACAAACTTTGTTGCATCAGCTTCATTCTGACTGGGGTGGCAACTATTTTGATCCCCATCTTAGCATCTGTTGGTGGTTGGATCGCTGTCATTTGTGTGAGAGTAGTTATAGGTTTAACTCAAGGTTGCGTATCGCCTTGCGTCTACAAAATTATGTCAGGATGGGTGCCACCGCAGGAAAGAGCGCGACTTGGTAAGTTAATTACATTTATTTCTTCTTCGCTCAACAAATGATCGTGTTTTTCGTAATACCATTAAATATTTTCATTTTTTTCATATTTTAAATGTAGTTTCGTTTATAATGAATGGAGCTCAACTTGGTATAATAGTGCTTACGCCAATAACAGGAGTTTTGGCACATTCCGTACTTGGTTGGCCTAGCATTTTTTACATCTCTGGAGCGATAAGCGTTGTTTGGTCAATTCTTTTTTATTTCTACGGAGCAGATACTCCAGCCGAACATTCAAAAATATCACTTGAAGAACTCAATTATATTGAAAGTAGTCTTGGAAAATCGAACAGCGTTGAACAGCAGGTACAGAAATTGTTTAATATGATTACAATAAATTAAATCACAATAATTCGATAAAAAATATTTTACGAATGTTTAGGATTTAAGATTTCCCTGGAGACCAATTGTAAAATCAGTACCTGTGTGGGCTATGATTATAGCGAACTGTGCACAAGCATGGTGTTATTACATTTTTCTTAATGAACTGCCAAGCTACATGACTTATATCCTTAAATTTAATATTCAAGAGGTTAGTAAAAAATTTATTTACATCTTCTGATTAATTGATTCAGTAATAGTAAGAATATTTTACTAATTTACTTAAAGAGTGGCGTAGTATCCGCTTTACCATACTTATCGATGTGGTTAATGGGATTTCCTATGGGCTGGCTATCAGATTTTGCCTTGTCGAAAGGTATACCAGTAACATACGTAAGAAAAGTATGCAATACTATTGCACTGTGGGGACCAGGTATTCTTATATTAGTTTTAGCAGTTATTGAAACCGACAACAAGAGTATATGCGTACTTTTGATTGTGCTGGCAATGGGTTTTAATGCTGGCATTACTACTGGATCGGAACTTGTCGCAATAGATCTTACACCTGCTTATTCCGGTACTTTAATTGCCTTTACGAATTCCGCTGCCAAAGTGTGTGCAACGTTATCTCCAATTGTCTGTGGTTTGATTGTAACTGATATGGTAATAAAAATTTTATTCATATTTTTTTATTATCTAATATTTAAACGTAATAATTAAAATTATTATGTAATTATTTGTAATAATGAATTAAATGGATCTTTTTGTTATTTTCTACAGAAAAATGTAACGCAATGGCAGACAGTTTTTTATCTCACCGCAGGAATATATTTTGTGACAAATTTAATATTTCTGATCTTTGGTTCGGCTAAAAGGCAACCTTGGGATTATCAAGACCTACCCGAAATAGAAAACACTGTTATAACTCCTCGAATGTCTACAATTTCTTCAGTATATTAAATAGAATTTAAAAAATTAGGTTACAATTAGAAAAGATTTTTTTCAATATAATTCATTGTAGATAATTCAAACTATTTAGACTTAGTTTTATAAATTAAGTGTTAATTCTGTGACTTTCCGGCAAATGGAATAGAACCGCTTTTTGTAAAAATTAAGATAAGTAAAAAAAATATACCATTTTGCAGGCAAGCCACAGAATTTATTTTAGTATTATAAGAATATTTACCTGTAGTAGCGACATTAACATCTTTTACGGTAACTATATATTCTCACTTTTTTAATTAACAGATTACACTGTCCTTTTATACGAAAATTTATTTAATTTATTGAAGTTGTTAACTAAATTTTTATTAATGTAAATAATTAAATAAGTATAGTTCAATTTTTCTTATTTATATTTTATTAGTAAAAAGCATAGAAGTAAGTTAAAAATTATTTTAAATATTAATCGTAATAGAATAAAAGTTGAATCGAAGAGATAAAATAGTTTTAATAAATAAATGATACATTATTAAAAGATATATGCTTTATCATTATGAATAATTTGTGCGATCTTAAATAAAAATATTATTAGCTAGTTAAATAAATAAACAGAAGATGCACATAATTACTTTTTCTTTTTTATTTCTATTTATCTTTGTAATGCGATTGTTTCTAAATTTAACAATTTTTTCTGCTTATTATATAAGATGTGAGATAAATTGTCAAAGACAATAAGTCACACGAACTTATCACGACAACGAAATTTTAAACAACATATAAATACTAGAAAAAAGAAAGAACAGAACCATTTGTATTTCAGAAAATGTATATGGTAAAGTTAAATTGTTTTAAGAAAAGCAAAACACGATAAGCTGTTATTGAAAAAGTGCAATTGCATTAAATAACTATGAGTGAATCCTGTCAAGTAACAATTTTATTTTTTAATACGTGAAGTGAAATAACAATTGTTTTTCTTTTCAAATAGACAATCATTGTCCATAATTACGAAAAGATAAAAAAAATCACTCGTTTAAAAATGTCAGAAAATGAAATAAAGTTATCATCGCAGAAACAACAAGGTAAGAACTAATATATTTTGTAAAAAAAACTAATTTTACGCATACCATTGCAATTTCGAACAAAATGTAAGAACTAGATGTGTTTTTCAGACAAATTTGGCACTAGACACTTTCAAGTACTTTTAATGGCTGCAAGCATGATGGTTGGCAGCGCAATAAATCAGTCTTTACCTCTTGCTATTATTGCAATGACTGATGCATCTTCCGCTAAATCAAATTTTAAAGTGTGTACTCAATATTAATTGATAGAATTTTATTAATTTTTAAAATTAAAGTTGCATTTCTAATTGAGAATATATTGACTTTTTCAAATTTATTTATTGCGTTGTAGGATAAATGTTCTTAACACAATTAAATTCGCCAATATTTTTTAAACAGCGTAACCTATTCACATAGTAGATAATATACAAAATCTAATTTTACACTAATTATTTACTTATATTAGTTTTGTTTACATTGGAATTCAGTATTATGAGTGGACAGCTGCAGAAACGTCACTCGTCTTGAGTTCCTATTTATGGGGATACGCAATTTTCCAAATTCCAAGTGGCTACTTGGCAAATGTTTGGAGTGCTCGAAAATTATTCTCTCTAGGTTTATTCGTAAGCAGTGTTATGAATATTTTGCTTCCTTTCATGACCGAACAAGGAGAGTGGATAGCACTTTGCAGCGGGCGAGTTGTTATTGGATTGTGTCACTCTTCTTTCTCTTCTTGCTCCCATACATTATTGTCTAAATGGGCTCCACCTGTTGAGCGGTCAAGGATGAGTGCGTTGTATTGTACCTGCTGGGATTGTAAACTTTTTATTTTATCAATAATTATTAAAATCACTAATATCAATTTTCAAAGGTTCATTTGTTACAACTGGAACAGTTCTTGGATCTGTTTTCGCAATGTCGATATCTGGACTAATAGCAGCATCTAATCTTGGATGGCCAGGAATATTTTACGTTTTTGGATCTACAGGAGTAGTTTTAAGCATTATTTTATTTTTTAATGTCACTGATTGTCCAAAATCGCATAAAAGAATAAGTCCATTGGAAAAAGAATTCATTTTGAATAACTTTCAACAAATTAAAAACCATTGCGAGGTAGACGTAAGTATACAAACATCACTTAGTGATAGTGGATTATTTTGAAACGTTTTGAAACAAATAGCGTTATCTCTTAATAATTTAGGATGTTTTAGATGCTCTAGTCTGAAAGTTAAAGAAACGAAACTATCACTACACCTCGGAAAACGTCATTTGATTTAAAAAAATTCTATAAAAATCCGCTACCATCGAGTGTACATAATGTTATGAATGTCAATAATTAAAATCATTAATATTAATTTTTTATTAGCGAGTTAATTTTTCCAGAAAAGAAAGCCACCTTGGATAAGTATTTTTACTTCAGTTCCAGTGTGGGCTTTAATTATAACTGAATGTGGTTCAAATTGGGGTTCGATGACCCTTTCCGCAGAGATGCCAATTTACATGAAAAGCATTTTAAATTATGACATTGCTTCGGTACGAAAGAGTATACATTAATTATTTTGAGTTTACATTTTGTTATATTTAAATAAATAAACTAATTTTAGAATGGGCTAGTGTCTACTTTACCGTACTTGGCAAATTGGCTGCTGAGTTTTCCTTTTAGCTGGATTTCAGATTATGCAATGCAAAGAAATATCTCAGTTAGTAAAATAAGACGTTTTGCTAATACTGTTGGCATGTGGGGATCATCCTTAGCTCTAGTTGGTCTCTGTTTCGTCGGTAGGGAAGATCGCATTTCGAGTATCATTTTGCTAATTTTAGCAATTGGAATTAAAGCTGGCACAGCCAGTGGTTACATTGTCAATTTAATAGATTTAAGTCCAAATTTCGCCGGTACTATATACTCTATCACCACCTGCTTAGGAACTTCCATTAGTACATTAGCGCCGATTGTTTGTGGAACAATTATCCAAGATTCGGTAAGCTTTATGATTTAAAATTTTAAAAACGAAACTGAAATCGCTATTTTATAGTTTTCATATTTGTTTGATAAATTTTCAGACAGACATTAATCAATGGCACATCGTTTTTTACATGACGGCATTTATTTATTTTGTAGCAAATTTAATATTCATTATTTTCGGCAAAGGCAAGATTCGGTCGTGGAATAATCCCATTAAACAAAAACCAATTAATACAATCTATGATCCAAAGACTATTTCTGCGAATGCATAGCATTTATCTACAGTAAAAAGGATAATTTATACACATTTCTATATCTACCTCGTTTTTGTTAACTAATAATTAAAGTTTAAAATATTATTTTATTTAAATATTTTAATAAAACATGTTTAATTTTTAATTTTCGAAGTTTAATTTTTTCGTATCATAGTTTAAAGTAAAACCCTGTCGGAGCTATTAATGGTTTATAAAATAATTAATGTATTATACGCGTAAACAATGTAATGTACATATTATTAAAAAGTTGAAATAAGATCGTCGTTATCGCTATCTGCAACATCTACTTGATTAAAATGAAATAAGTGTTGGGTTTTTGTGAAATATTATCTAGTATTCTTTGAAGAAATTTAAAGAAGAGCATGAATCTCTGCGACTGTTATAGTGTAGAAAAGTTACAGTTATAAGAGTTTCTTTTAACAATGGCATTTGACTTAATTAGAAGATTAAAGAGTAATTATAAATTAGCTATAAACTTGGTATGGTTTGTTTTATCGGAATAAACTAATTTGTACAAATAATAATTTTATCCCTACAGATAAGTTTAGTTCTCAAGATGTGCAATTGTTTTTAACGTTTTTAAATGTAATTATAATTTATGCAATGCGTTCCGACATGTCGATTGCCATTTTATCTATAGCTGAAAAAACTTCTGAGAATCCTCTTCACATGGTACGTATTCTGAATAATGATAAGTAGGATTATTATTATTCCAGTTATTTATAATAATATTACTATTATGTTGATTAATTATAGAAATACAGTTGGGATTCCATTAAGAAGTCATTGCTCTTGAGTTCGTTATTTTTGGGAATCCCCGCAAGTCAAGTGCTCAGTTGGTACATTGCCAACGTCTACAGTGCCAAAAAATTACTTTGCTTTGGAGTTTTACTTGCTGGTATCTTACATGCTGTGATACCTTTTATAATTGAAGTCAGTTGGATCGCCCTTGTTTTTAGTAGATTAATCGAGGGTCTCTTTCAAGGCTGCGTGACATCTTGCGTTCACGTCCTTCTTACAAGATGGATTTCACCTTTTGAAAGACTGCAATATAGTAGATAAATTATTATATTAATTTTCCTTATTCTATAACAAACTCAGATAATCATTAATTTTTTCCATTTAATTTAAAGTGATAAATTGATCGTGACTCAAGTTTACAGATTGGTTGGTGTTAAGTGGATCCAGGATTGGAATTTTTGGAGCACTGTTGGTCTCAGGCTTTTTAGCAGATTCTAATATTGGATGGAAGCTTATTTTTTATTTATTCGGATCTGTTAGCGTAATCTGGAGTATCCTTTACTATTTCTTGGGTGAAGAATATTCCACTGAATATTCCAATCGAAAAGATGTATATGAAATTGACGTATGTATATACGGATTTTATTGTAATTTCAAAACACAATCTTGAAATGAAAGTGTGTAAAAATTATTGAAATAAACTGCACATACTTTTTAGATTAAAATGGTACCATGGAAAAGTATATTATCTTCAAGGGCTGTATGGTCTTTAATTTTGGTTTCTTGCGGACAGAAATGGAGCTTTTACGTCCTTTTAATGGAATTGCCAACTTATATGCAAAACATTCTTCAATTCAACATTCACCAGGTTTTGTATAACCTTCAATAACAAACACTGTTATCAACACCATAAAAGTAGTAATAAAAAATTAAAATACTTTGTATTGGAACACATAACGTTTTAATGGAAGATTATTTAAAATTATAATGCTATCAATAAATCCTTTTTTTAGATTGGCATATTTTTGGCAATTTCTTATCTATTAACCTGGATTTTTGAAATATTCATATGGCAACTGGTGAATAACGCTCAAAACAATTTTAAAAAATCAGTTATTAGAAAGATGAATAATACCATAGCTATGTGTGGTCCTGCTATTGCCATGATCACTTTAGGCCTAATTGAGCCCACCAATCAAACAATTGGAATGGTGATTTTGGTAATAATGATTATGTTGAATGCAGGTGTAAGTCACAGTCATCAAACGAATCACTTGGATCTCAATCAGAATTTCACTGAAGTTATAATTTCTATAGTTAATTCTATAAGTTATATCTTTAGTTTTCTTGGAATTCTAATTTGTGAATTGATAATAACAAACTTGGTAATTAAAAAATCATTTATTTCCATACATAACGCCAAAAATTTAATCGTGATTTTATTTTTGACATTAAAATATCGATCTAAATAAGTTACAATTTCAAAATGTAGTTTTTAAAAATATTAATATCTGTGAAATTCCTTTTTAGGTAAATGTGAAACAGTGGAATGTAATTTTTTATTTGACGGCTTCAATAAATATTGCAGCTAACTTTATATTTGTATTATTTGGTGAAGTAGAAAATCAGTTTTGGAGCAGATACGATAGATCTCTCTCTAGATATCGTGATCAAAGCTGTCGTGTTTCTACAATTACATCAGCTTACAGTTTACATGATATTAGAACACGTATAACGGAAATGACGGAAGATGCTGTACATTTATAAAC
>UXGC01001580.1:0-20260 GCA_900480045.1 Eurytoma adleriae | reverse complement strand
AGACATTCAGCCGTGAAAATCGACGCATCTTCGTTGATTTTATAAGAAATTCTAAATTCCTTGTCAGAACTCCAACACGCGAATCCAACATTGGCAGGTACTTGCGTATCAGTCACGATTTTGGACCCATCTGTTAGAGATATTTGTTATTAAATTCATTGGCATTTGATTATTTCCGAGGTCCGAAATTAGCGCGGTTAACTCTCTTTATGGCTTGGTAATAGTTGGTATGTAGATGTTTTTTCCTTTCTTATGTAGAAGGTATCGGCTGCACTCCTCTGGCACTGCTGCAGGCCGGGCTGCGGCCGCTGCGGGTGATTGTAATCTAGGTACAAGCCGGTAAAGGCAATGAGAGTTGATTAAGTAGATGATTAGTTGTCCAGTTGAGAGCTCAGAATTATCCACAGCTCGAGTGCTCGACTGCTGAACAGAACAGACTGTTCAGTGCTAGAGAGTAGAGGCCTAGAGGGTCACAAGCAAAGCAACTAAGCAAAAGCAAACTGCAAAAGACTCGAGAGTCGAGACTCGAAGCGGGTCCCGAGCCTGGGCGACAGATGGCGCAGCTGCCGTCTCTAAGGAGTCTGGGCTGGCCAGGGGATCGGAGAAGGGGGCCGGCGGCGTCGCTCCGATCGTGGCGGCGGCAGTGCGGCCTGGTGCGGCACGTTCGCTCTGCGAGCGCCATTTTGCCTCGTCGGCGCGCGCGAGACAGAGACGGCGCACGCACTGGGCCCGTAGTGCAGCGCAAGGGGCAAGACCGCAAGGCTGCAAGAGGCGAGAGTGAGTGAGTGAGCGAGTGCGAGCGAGCACACGTCGGAGGTCGGGCACTAGGCGGAGAAGAGAACTGAGAAGCAGAGTCGCAGCGAAGCAGCGGGGCGCCAGCCCAGCCAGGAGACAAGGTTCTGTCGACGTGCGCGCCGCTCCACTGCTGCGAGCGCACGCAGCGTGTACGTCGTTCAGTACAGTCGACACCGAAGTACGTCCACGCAGGCAGGCGCCGCCGAAGGAAAAGGGACAAGAGACGAGAAAGCGAAGCTGCGAGTTGCAGTGCCTTCTGCACGGGAGGGAGGGAGAGCCGCCTAGAGAGCCGCCGAGAGCCGCCTAGAGCCGCCTAGTCGCGTGCTCAGCCGCCAGGAGCTGCGGCACGAGTGCAGGACGCGAGGAAGGAGAGGAGGGACGGGCACCGGGAAGTAGCCGCCGCGCGCGCCTCTCCCGCTCCGCTGTGTGCGTCCTCGGCAGTCGGTTGCCTCGCCGCCTCGCGTCCGAATGGCCGAGTGGCCCGAGTGAGAACGCGCGTGAGTGTGTGCGCGCGCGCGGCTACACGCGGACCGCGGTTCTCTCCGTGCACATTCACCCGGTGCGCCTGGCCAGCAGCAGCCGCATCATCCCCGGGGGAGCTGCATTCGTTCCAGCCCAGCCAGCAGGTGAGTCAGATTTCTTTTTCGTTCAACGAAGCGCCCGAAATCGAGTTGAATCGAGTAGCGAGGCAGCGTCGAATAGTGTCGGGCGAACCGGTGCGCCTTCCGCCGATCTCTCCTTCCGCGCTCTCCTCGAGTCTTCACCGGCAGCTCGAGAGGAGGGGGTGATGCGTTCCACGATGCGTGCGACTCGGACATGGCGGCTCGTAGCGTCGCCTCCCGCAACCTGTTCCTCGAGGAAGTGCCAGGGTAGTGCCTTCAGTGTGCCTGTAGTGGCGTCGGTCACGCCTCGCGCTTCCACGCGCTTCCACGCGCTTCCTCGAGCCTTTGAGCAATCTTCCAAGCAACGAAAGCCAAGTTCACGGCTGAACGGGAGTTTGGCTGTTTGGCATCTCTGCGCGATCCGCGGCCAGCTGTGCTCGTCCGCTCGACGACTGGCAATTTGGCGATGGTTCGCGTCGGTCTGCGGCCGATCGGACTCGGGACTTGCCCGGCCAGCCACTTTCTCCGGAAACTTGGCCTGAGCATTTCGAGCGTTTCGCAATGCGTAGGTAGTAGGTACAGGTACTCCGTATAGGTAGAGGCCGGCTCGGGCCGGCGCGCGTTAAACGCGTTAAATGCGTTGAGCGCGTTAAACGGCGCGTCTGCTTTCCATGGAAAGCGCAGTGCGTCGCGCGCACGCCGAGTGAAAGGGTCGCGCGGTCGCGCCGCCGTGGATTGTGGAACCGTGGAAGGAAGCGGGAGAGACGGTCCGGGGCCCGGAGGTGGGGCAGATAAATGAATGGTATTCCAGAAGCGTCCCTCCGCCGTCGCTCTCGGCTCGCTCGCCGCGCCTCGCTGTGTGGGTACTATACGTGTACATGCGCTACCAGAGTCTGCCTCATGCACACTCGATCGAGTGATTTACGAGCGCGTGTGCTCCACAAGCGCGGGCTGAGGCAGCAGGCTTTCCGAGCTTTTTACAAGCCGATCGAGAAACGCTCTTTTCGCACAGCTCCTTTGCCGATCACCTCGACGCATTCGGCCTCGTACTATTTTTATTTCTTTATTTCAATTATTTATTTATCGTTTCTTCCTTCAAAAGCTGGACAAATTTAAATGATAAATTCATTCCTAGTTTTATTATTAAACAGAGAAATAAATAAATATTGCCACATAAACTCAATAATAACTCCGAAATGCTCGAGATAGTGTTATATACAAATGCAGAAACTAATTCATGTTGCTGGGTCCCTGTATACAGCATGTTGCAACTGTTTTATAAAAAATCATTACCTACCTTACATAACGTCAGTTTAGACTTGATGCAGTAAAGTAAGTACTTATTGTCACCTTTTTATAATTAATTTATCTTTGTTCATGAAATTTGTTTATTTTATACTTGACTAGTGAAAAGTTGAGTTGCCACTCGAAACTTGTAGTATACATTTTCTTTGTAATTGCAATAATGGAATTAAAGTTTACATTGAGCAAAATTACAGGCGGACGCCACGTAATCTTTTTTTGCTAAGAGCGATAAGAGCTTGAATTCGCATGAACGACGGTGATTTGCGAATGCCTTTACAGTGTCAATGTTTCGGGCGTCCGAAAGCGTGCGTTAACGCGATGCAGTTTTACATAAAATTAAATGACCAAAGTAAATCAGGCGTTGCTTATAATAGTAAAAAATATTTTCAATTTCACACAAATGAATGGAATGGTGCAATAGTGAATGTAAAGAAGTAGGCATGATCGCGAGACGTTTGCAAAAGTCCAGCCTCGAAAAAGTTTGTATAGACGGTGCGAAAGCAAACAAAAGTGGAAGAATGGAAGCTCATTTTGTAATAAGGCACGGTGCTCTCGGGGTGCCAGAAAGCCGGAGCTCGAGTGCGAGCGACGTTCGAGCCTTTCGGCTCATTGTGGCGCGCGTCGCACGCGTCGCACGTTAATGAAGCCGAGCGCACGTGCTCGCCGCTCTCCGTCTTCCTTGCCGACTTGCCGACTTGCCGTCTCGGACTAAACGCAATTTCTCTCTAGTCTCTCCGTCTCCCCGCGGCGATTCCGCCATTGAAACAAACTCAATTGGTGCTTGGCATTCTTTGCAAAAGTAGAGTATTTAAACAAATGGGCTGCGCTTACGTAAATCGCCGCGAAGAAGCGCGAGCGAGGAGCCAGCCGCTTACTCAGCTAGCCCGTGGTGCTGACCCGTATTTCAACGCAGCCGCGCGCTAGTCCTACACTTGCCTTTTCTCGCGGTGTGTTCGCGCGTGTATTTACGTTTGAGCGGCGCCTTCGCCGTGAAAGTTTCGTGCACGCCGGGGTTTGACCGTTGCGGGAGGTGTTTGTAGGTTGGAGCTTAGCCAGTCGACGAGTCAGTTCATTCGTCTCGACTCCCGAGGATCGCTGGGCTTTTCCTCTTTCCCCGCGCGCCTCCACCCCAGACTCGACTCTTTCATTACTTTAGACTTTGCAATAGCTTATTTGCTATGCGCTAATTTATTGACCAGCGGGGCTAAAGTGCCACATTCCCTCCCGGCGTCCCGGCGCCGATTTGAGAATCTATAAGCATTTTCGCACCAGGGAGGGAAATAAAGAAATCCTCAAATTGCATGTTCATCGATAATTTACGTGTGATTTGGGACATTCTTTGTTTTCCCACCTCGGAGGGAAGCCTAAAGATGCGTAAATTACTATTTCGAGTAGGATCATTGACAGTATTAGCGATTATTAGAATGACTGATGGAATGATAAGAGGCTTGCAAAGTTAACGGGAGGCTTGATCCGATCGAAGCAAAAAGGGCCGCTCGGTTTCGCGCGGGCCTGCGTGCAGCCCTGCGTGCAGCCCTGTGCAAGCCCGAGCAGCCCCGTGCGAACTTGATTGGAAGAGCGAGAATTTGATGCGCGAGCCTCGGCGTCGTCCAACGTTGTGCTGGAACTGCACACGCCGGCGCCAGCTGCGGGGGAGGGGAGGCTGGCTGACGCGCGCATAGGTATCCGCCGGCGCGTTCGCTCGATTCAGCTGATACGGAAGCATCGATCCGTCGTCTCTCGTCGTCGTAGTCCTCTGCCTCCGCCACCGCCACCTCCAGCTCGACCGCGTGCTTGCCCATCCCTCTCACTGCTCGCTCGCTGGTTTGTTCTCATTCCTACTCTGTATCTCCTCCGCTTCACTACACGACTGTTTTGCGCCACCAATATACGCTACATATTCGCGTCGTGCTAAAGATTCTATGTGATCGGTAGGGCCGTGTTCTACTGCGACATTTACAGGTATACCATTAGCGAATTTAATTGTTAATATCAAAATACTAAGGCCCTTTGTAAGTCGGAAGTCTTTATTCGTCTACCGCCTACCGTCTTGGGTACAAGTCAAACTTTGCCAAACTATTGTTGCTGAGACTATTCCCGTTAACTTTTTATTAAATAATGAAGTCGAAATGGTCTACGGAAATGAATTTGTTTAAATCTGGTGAAACGATTTAACGATTTCAGTGATAAATGAATGAGAGGTAGTAGTTACGTTTCACATGTTTTCTTCTCATTTATTTGTTCTGATGGAAAGAGAATAAGAGATGTTTGAAAATGTCTTAACGTGACCTTGACAGTTATCTAGGAGGCGGAGGGGGCAAGTAGAGAGGCAGGCAAGCAAAGCACGCAGGACGGTGCACTGGACGGCAGTATAGCGACACTCGTGCGATCTAGTCGAGAGACTTTCCTTCGTCCGCTTCGCGGAAGAGAAGGGGGTAAAGCCGAGCGAGCGAGCAAACTAAGGGGTGGGAAGAGAGTTGCCGAGTGAGCGGCGGGACATCGATCGGGCCGGCCATTGCTTGCTCGCCACCGCGCGCCGAAAGAGGGGGGGGGGCGAGGGGGCAGGAGTCAAGATGCCATATCCCGCCGCTCGTTCATTCGCCGGCACTCGCCGGCACTCGCCGGGGCTCCGTCTTCACCTGCATTCCTTGCGACACGCCGTGCGTGCGCACAAGCGGTCGGCATCTCCTCCCCTTACCTTTTCTCCGAGGATTTCCTCACGACGTTGCAATTACTGCACTCGACCGGTTCTGCCGCTATTGCCCTCCTCCCTCTGCCTAGGTGAAGGCCAAATTTTTCAGACACCGAGATTCTCATTGTCCGCGTATCTCCCCACCGTCTTCTTCTCGCTTCTACACACTTGAAAGTTCGGGTCTCGTTATCATCGTCCCAATCATACTACAAAATCTTCGAATTCTCCCTATATTAGATAATTCTTATTCGTCGCGGATTTGTTTAGTTTTAGATAATTTATTCAGATTTTATCGTCGACCGTGTGACCTGATTGAAGATAAGGTAACAGTGACACTTTGTGCCATTATGTTTACAATTAGCATCCCTACAACGAATAATTTAATTCGATCATTTGTTCATTCTTTGACTATCCTCAATCTGCATTTCTAGTCAATTATTTTTTCATTAAGCAAAGAGTTAAATTTACTAGTTCGTGCATCGATGTTGAAATCTTTTAATTTCATTTAATGTCACGAGCAGCCGAAAATACCGACAATGCTGGAATTCATTAAATTTACATTGTTCGTTCGATCAACATTTAGTTGTTAAATTTAAGCTTTTCTCAGCGCGTTTTATTCAATCCTTACCTCACAAATTTTGTCTTCTTTCTTCTTTCTTCTTTCTTCTTTTAAATGTATGTCACGATGATGCTTTTGAAGAATATACAGATTTTTGGTTACATAAGTTGTCAAAGTTCAATAAGAGAAAACTTTCCACAAATCAAAAAAGAAAAAGTTATTCTTATAGGAACTTCCAAAGTAGATTGCTCTTGTTGCAGTAACAAAGGATTGCAATGACGCAATAAAACATTTTACACAAAAACGTACAACTTTAATACGAATTTAACTGCATTCAAGTGCAATGATCTTAGAAATTTAAGGGGGCTCCAGCGAGTGTAGCCGAACTGAAAGGCAGCTAAAAAAACTTGCATACTAAACTATCTTTGTATGCTAAAAAATCTTAAAATGAGTTTTATGTAAGGATACCGTTGGATTCGGTAAATTTTCAAGTATCTAAAATGCCATAGCCGATCCCTGAACTCTCCGCGCTGTAGCCCCCTTAATTGTTTACAATGTATAAGAAAAACCAAAGGATTACAATTTTCTGAACTTATCCGATCAGTCAGACTGATCGTCAGATTTCTAAGCTTAAGCTTTTTTCAAACAATCCGACCGAAAAAGCAATTAAGTACTGAATCATTTATAGTATATTATAGCACGGATGCGGAAGATAATGGAAGCGAGGGTGAAAAGTCGCACGATCTGAATAATCACTTACGCATCACTACTTTACGATGTTTTATAGCACGAGGACCGAAAATTGGCATTAAAGTTGCCATTTTCAGGTTAGAGGGATATAAAAATTTTGTTTTTTTTTTATTCACTGAGAAAAAATTCTAGAAACAATTACTATACGGTATAATAATAGCAATAGCTATTATCGATACTAGTGCGTAAAAGGTTAAAAATATTATCATTGAATACCATAATGCAGTTAGTAAATTAAGATTACAACATAGAAGTATTTGTCCGGCTGTAGTTCGATAGAAATATCACTAATAACGTAGATGCTAAACTTTAAAAAACAAGCTAATATCTTGTTATAACTGCAAACTAAAAAAAAATAAACTAACTGTTTATCTCGAGTGCATCCTTCCATCGGGCGGTAGGTTCAAGTAATATAAATTATGATCTAACATCTTTTAACTTTTTACTCCATGTTAATTTACTTACAATACTAAAAAGTATGTACTTATACTGAGAGAATTTTCCCGTAAAAATTACGGGAAAAAAACGTAATCGTAATAGAAATTTGTCGTTTCTCAATAACAAAGTAATCATTTAAATAATTCGCCACTCGTCGCAGATGCGTAAGCGCAGCATGGAACGCGGTCGCTCGCGTAATTGTATCGTGTGCGAAAAAACCGATGGAATCAGCTCACATTGCACAACCGTAAAGAGCGAAACAAGTCGAACGACGAAAAATTGTCTGCTTCTTCGGACTGAGCGCCGAAGGTATAGATAAAGTAGACGGGTATGCGGTCGCAAAGGCGACGAGGGAACGAGAAAATGAGAAAATAAAAAGAAAGAAGAGAAAGAAAGTATGGGAGAAGGGCGCAGTAGAGAAGGGTGGGGGGCAAGACGAGAGTGAAAGAAAAGAGGGACGGCGAACGAGAATGAGATGAAAGGAGGAAGAGCGAGAGAGAGTGCGAGCGAGACGGAGGCGACTACTTAAAGTTGGCGGAAAGTTTGCTTCGGCAGCAAAGTTAACTCAGTTAAGTTCTCTCTCTCTCCCTCCCTCCCTGTCTCTCTCGCTCTCTCTCTCTCTCTCTGTGCGCGCGCTCCCAAAGCGAAACTTTGGTTCTCCAGACTTGAAGCTCGCGTTCGTCGACTCCCTAACCCCTCACCTTCTCTTCTCTGCACTCCCCTCTACTTTTTCGCTTGCACAAACCATTTACATGGACATTAGCGAAATAGTATTTTTACATTGACCAATGCTATCTGTGTTTGCTTGCTGGCGATTTCAGATACTCCAGAATTCATTTATCTATTCTGGCAAACTTGAGTAGTTGCCATGACCTCTCGCGCGTTGCAATCCTCGCAATTGCGTTTCTCTTCAAACAAAAAAACTTTCTCACTTAATGTATGCAACCGCAAATTTCATTTCCGTGTTCAAACATCCAATCACGCGGCAATTACAGAAAACTTCAGTCCACTCGTACGCCCCGATGTAACATGTATGCAATAGGTGCTCTGCATATCCTGTAACCAATCGCTTCTTTATAGCATTTGCTTTTTTCATTTTTTAAAAGCTATATGTACCTTCAGCTCGGGTGACAATTTAACCATTCTTCACTTTTTCTTATGTGCATAATGTACTATTAAAGAGATATTTTGAGATGTAAAAAACTTAAAAAGTTAAGATTAATAATGTTTTGACTGCAACACCGCAACACCTCCGTTTTCCGCTCTACGGAAAAGCGGAAGCAGTGATAAAAACGGTCGCGATGCAGCACTCACAACAGCTCCATGTGCCGCGGAGTTTCGAAAGAAAGTTTACTTTATCGCGGCTCGATTGAAGGCCCGTGCGCGCGAGCGCGAGCCTCACCTCGACGGTGCCCCCTTCTCCTTCCACCGCCCACACCGTCGGAGCGAAGTTGCTCCCAGGTTAGACAATAATTGGATAACTTCGGCCGCGTAGCATCTCCCCCTCCGAGTCTCGCTCGAGATTACGCTAAAGGCTTGAGAATTTAACCGCCGCCTCCCTGCCTTCCCCTCCTCGTGTCCGTTTATACTACTCCCGTCCGCTTTTCGATTTTATCATTTTCCCTTTCCTCACTTTTTCACACCTTTGCACGCATTCCACACTTTTCTACACTTTTCCACACTTTTCCACACTTTTCCACACTTTCCCATACTTTCCCATACTTGTTCACACTTTCCACACACTTGCACGCATCGGCCCTACTCTAATTCTGCAGAAGCCATGAAAAAATGAGGTATAAAAATAAATAAACGAGGCGATCCCGGCATATTTTCTTTTGCTCGAGTTGGCAGTGCATGTGCAAACGGGCAGAGCTCATCTCGGTTACGGGCCGTATTTCCGATTCCAATTACTCTCGTCAAGCGGTCGTTTTAGGCTCACTCGATGTAGCGTGCGCATGCTATATAGCTATCTACACAGCAGACCAACAGTGGCAGTCGGCGGAGCTGCCCCGGTGAAAATGATCGGTCAAACGTCTCCAGCGGGCTGCACGTGCCCCCACTCCGACTATCCCGACTGCGGCTGCAGCGGTCGGTGCTGGCGGAGGAGCCTAGAAGAGCAGCCGCTCGCTCGGACGCCTGCAATTATCGGAAGAAGCTTCTACGCATCGGAGGGCGCCACATATCGCCGTCCGGTCGTCCCCTGCGTGGCTGCGTCTTGACTTTCTCCGGACTCGACTACTCGACTATACCGTGTGCCGGCTATATACGCACTCGGGCTGTCTCGACACTGGCCGCGGTCGGCCCTCCAGCGCTGCACGCACAGTGCACGCACACTCAGTCCACTCCTCCCGGAGGATACACGCGGACGACGCGGACACATCGCTCCCCTCCCCCGCCGCATCTCCGCCGTGTCCCCGCCGTATTCCCCGTCGAATCCCCCCGATACTTAGGCCGTCAGCTAGGGAGAAAGATTGAAAGAGAGAGAGAGAGGGAGAACGGAAGAGCCCAAACAGCCGAAGCCGCGCGCTAGGATGGCCCGAGTAGTGAACGAGCGTCAGGCCAGTGTGAGAAGTTAGCGCGTCGACATCGCTCGCTCTCGTAGCAGCCGTTCCGAAAACGTCAGCCCCAGCGGCGCGTCGCACGTTCCGGGGGCCGAGCCGTCCACCGCCGCGGGTGCTCGGAGCAGCTTTGTCGTTGCCGTCGCCGTCGCCGTCGCCGTTGCGCGAAGCACGCCGCGCCCGGGCCGCCGGTGACGCGAAGCACGCCACCGCAGGTGAGTCGAGTTTAACCTACAAATTCATTCCGGCCGGCCGCCGGCGTCCCTTTGGCTGCAGCCGCGCGCTGCAGCGTCCCTCGAGGGGGGAGCGGAGTTACTGCCACAGTGCCACGGCTTCCTCCAGCTCGCGAGCACGCCAGCAACGTGATTAAGAGGCGAGCGAAAGAAAGGAAGAAAAGGAGAAAAGGAGAAAGGGGGAAAGGGAGAAAGGAACGAATAGGACGCCTCCTCGGAAACGACACGCGTTAGGCGTTATGGACTCTCGGTAGACTCTCGACTTCGCTTCTTTCTTCCGCATTTTTGCTTCTTTGCTGCCGGAGTGCCGAGTGAGAACTGGGGATCTAGCCATCTAGGTAGGGAGGAGAGGGGGGGAGATTAAAGAGAAAGAGAAAGAGTAGGACTGCAGGAGAGAGATGAGGGAATCAAATAGACAACGGGCGGGCGCGACCCGCGCGACGCGAAAGATACGCGCGACTCTAACCTCCAAGAACTTAGGTGCGTCAAGATTTTACTCGCAGCACTGGAACTAAGAGAGCCATTTCGTTTGTGTTCGCAGGTGGCAGCGTTCAAGGAGTCGTGATGTATTGGAGGTTCGGCGGTTCTTTCCCTAAAACCGACCATAAGCCAGTATCAGCGCGGGAATTGGTGTGACGAAGCAGCGAGGGGAGACACTGTCAATGAGACCAGCGACCCGAAGGCTTGGCCACATAAGCTCTTCAGCAAAGTAAGGTTATAAAGCTGTACCGAGAAGAAATTAGTTATAGTTGCGAGCTAGGTTCACTTTGTAAAGACGAAGTGAACAAAAATTTTACTTCTGGGCGGTTGTCTGACCGATGGACAAACGGAAGATGATGCCCAAACGTCCTCGCATGGAAAACCTCAGGGGCCCCATCACCAATGGGCCCATTCAGACAAGACCTTTGGTAGCTCTTCTCGATGGACGAGATTGCTCTATTGAGATGCCCATTCTTAAAGATGTTGCCACTGTGGCCTTCTGTGATGCACAGTCTACATCCGAGATACATGAAAAGGTATGTAGTGCAGATTTAACAAACTAGTTTGTCACTCATTTATACTTTTCATTTTTTTATATTTCCTGTTTAGGTATTAAATGAGGCAGTTGGTGCCCTTATGTGGCACACTATTATTCTAACCAAGGAAGACCTTGAGAAATTTAAAACTCTACGAATCATCGTGAGAATTGGTTCAGGAGTTGATAATATCGATGTCAAAGCTGCTGGAGAACTTGGCATCGCAGTGTGCAATGTGCCTGGCTATGGAGTTGAAGAAGTAGCAGACACTTCGCTTTGTCTCATTTTAAATCTCTACAGACGTACATATTGGCTTGCAAATATGGTTCGAGAAGGAAAAAAATTCACAGGACCTGAACAAGTAAGTGTACGAAATTCCAACAATTATTAAATATTTTGGACAGCTAAGTTTACATCATACTTTTTTACTTTTTGCTCTATTAGGTAAGAGAAGCTGCACAAGGATGTGCTAGGATACGAGGAGATACGCTTGGTATAGTGGGATTAGGAAGGATTGGTTCTGCTGTTGCTCTACGTGCAAAGGCATTTGGATTTAATGTTATATTCTATGATCCATACCTACCTGATGGAATAGAAAAATCCTTAGGTCTCACCAGGGTTTATACACTACAGGTATATTATTTACCGTGTGGCCAATATATTTATTTAATGCAGATTAAATTGAAAGTTTTTTAAATTTAAGGACTTGCTGTATCAATCTGACTGTGTATCTCTACACTGTACATTGAATGAACACAATCATCATCTAATTAATGAATTTACTATTAAACAGGTATGAACAAAATCTCATTTTTTAATACAACAATTTTTATAAATTATTCCTTTACAATTTTATTTTCTAGATGAGACCAGGTGCATTTCTAGTAAACACAGCACGTGGTGGTCTAGTGGATGATGATGCATTGGCTGCTGCATTGAAACAGGGTAGAATCCGAGCAGCTGCTCTTGATGTGCACGAAAACGAACCATACAATGTCTTTCAGGGTCAGCCCTCGCAATGTGAGTCTTATCTAACCTCCTAACCCCTAACCAACTCATATTTTTTAATATACCTTACTAATTTTTGCTTTTTACTTTATTTAATTAAGTTTATGACAAGGAATACAAAAATACTATTCCTTTCCTATAATTCTACAAAGACTTCATAAGCTCTAGTTTGCTGTTGTTTACTTGCATCAAACATTTTGCTTTTCGCCTGCTCTTTAAAGTCCAATTATATTATTTTACGATATAATACAGAATACAGATATAATCAGCAAAAATACTAAATATAATTATTTTGTATTTTTTGTCTGTTTAGGTCCATTGAAGGATGCACCAAATTTATTATGTACACCACATGCTGCATTCTACAGTGATGCAAGCTGTACAGAACTTCGTGAAATGGCAGCGAGTGAAATTCGACGAGCAATAGTCGGTCGCATACCAGATTGTTTGAGAAATTGCGTCAATAAAGAATACTTCCTATCAACTACTGGGTAAGGATTTTTCTCTCGATACTTGAAATTCGCTACGACTATTACAGTCGTCAAGCGTCGAGTTTAGAAATTTTCGTCAATACATTGTAAATACAGCAATTAAGGCAATTCTCATGTATCTCGGAGCAAAACAAAGCTGAACTTTTTAGTCGCGAGTCTGAAAGTTCAATTTTTTTTTGCTCATTGGCCTAGCCGCAGAAATAAAAGCTCTCTGTGTCAATCTTAAAAATTTGTACATAGGTAATAATGGAATACGCAGTGAAAAATGACAGTTGTTAAATAAAAAAGTGAAATAAATTTTATTCCAAAAATAATTCTCACACTTTGCTACACTTAAATGAAACTTGCCACTTGAATGCTTTTACGGATAACTCATTTGTAAATAAAAACAGATAATAAAGAGAATGAAAGAAAAATTTATAGCATATCACTTAATAATTTTGAATAAAAAGTTAAAAACTTGACTCATGACAACTGTAGCATGCACGCCTTTCTCCTTGGAAATAGCAAAATGCTACTTAGCTATAAAACTTAGCTCTTTCTCTTGGGCCCGGTTACGAAAAAAAAGCAATCCGTAATTTTTGCAGAAACAGATTTTCGAGCAGATGTTAATACAGACTCGTATTAGCGAGGCAAGTGAAAGAAACCGAGATGTCCGAGGCAAAGACACGCAAAAGACATAACACTAAGAGAGAAAGAGACAAAGTAATGTAAAAAATTGTCGAGAAAGAGAGAAAGAAAGATAAAGAGTGAGAAGCAAAAAGAAAGTCGCTAAACGAGCTGACGAGAAAGAGCGATGTCCTCACCGGACATTCGGCATAAAAAGTCCAAGTGGCCAATTTCTTTTCGCTTTCTCCGCAGCAGCTATCCGGAGGGCATCAACGGCGGCTACTTCGCGGGCGCCCTGCCGGTGCAGCAGGCCCACTCGACGACCCCGCACGACTCGGCGCCTCCGCCGCCCGGTGGTCACTCCGTCGGGGGCGGCGGCGCCGGGCCGGGTGGACCCAACTCCTCGGCGGGCGGCGGGGGCCCGACAGGTCCCGCGGGCCCCACCGTGGGCGGCGGCGCCGGTTCAGGGGGTCCCGCGTCTGCCCCACCACCGGCTGGTCTGCCTGGCCTACCACACAGCATAGTGAGCGAGCCCGACCCACGGCCGAGCCCGCCCGCCCCGAGTCCCCGTTGACCCTGAACTGCTACTATCCAGCACGTCGACAACGTCGTCATCCCCGAGCCTCCAGCAGCAGCAGCAGCAGCAGCATCTCCAATCCAGCGGCGCCGCGAGCATCCTTAGATTTGACAACAACCTTCTTTTAGCCACTTAAAGTACCGCCACTCTCGACATCGACAGCAACGGCAATGGCATCCATCAGCGACTAGTGTTTTCTTCTACTTCCTGACCTAAGAATTCTTCTTCTACTTCTTCGTCGTCGAGACCAAATATCATGCATATTATTAACACACATGCCCAGCAGCTGCTAAGAGCGACGAGTGGACGAAGACTGTCAAGTCAGAGTGAGAGTGCCGAGAATGTCCATACACCTTTCATGAGTATACAAGAGAGAGGAGAGAGGAGAGAGCGAGAAAGAGAGGGAGGGAGGATGATTGGAAGATTGAATGTGTGTGTTTATATGCGTGTGTGATTGCCTCTGAGAGAATGATAGAAAGGGAGAAAGGGGAAGAGTAGAGAGAGAGAGAGAGAGAAAGAGAGAGAAAGAGAGAGAGAGAGAGAGAGAGAGAGAGAGAGAGAGAGAGAGAGAGAGAGAGTAAGAGAGACTGGGACGGTAGATAGTAAAGAATGTATCGTTTTGCTTTCCGTGCTCGAGACCAAGATCTATAAGCTTCAAATGCGTCTTGTGTGGCCCAGACCCATTTTTATTTCCATTTATTCAACAAGTGTATGTATGGAATTATGTGCATATATAATTGTATTCTGTATGTGCGTGAGTATATATATATATGCACCTATTATTTCCACATGCATTATACATTTACTTACAGATACTTTAGATTGTGGTTGGACTTCACTTTCGGCTGATCTGTGCTTCACTCTGTTGCCACAGAACTGTCACTTCTATGATTTGAGTTGCGATTCATTGTGTATTCCTCTAATAGTTTTTAGTTTCAACATTTCTCATTTCTTGAATACCGTAGAATCGCTTGGCTTTATTTCCTTAGGGGGTTCTTGGTGTCAAGTCGAATTTATTTGTTTATCTATAAAACTGATTTTTAAGTTTTCCGATATTTTTTTCTAAGTAGAAGATTGCTGTGTCGATTTTTCATTATTAGCTTATTTAATTAAAACGTGCAGGTACAATTTAATGCTCCCAATGTTACCCTTTGAGAGCATTCAATGGCTTATACAACGATAACAACAGTATAGCCATAGAAAATTAGATTCAGATATTAATATTTTAATTACTATTATATGCATATGTAAGACAATCGAATGAGAAAACACTTGAAAACAAATTGTATATTAACAGTTAACATATATCTCATTTTAAATTTTATCATTGTCACAATCTTGTTACGATTTTTTATAATTGTAACAAGATTTACTACTGCGTTAATGTCTTTAATGTGCGGCTAAACTGTATTTTTCAAAATATAATGGAGCATTGTAAAAGCGTACCTCGACCATTATTAACAAGATCAAAGCTTTACCACAGTGTCTTTAGAAAGAAATCAAGAAATTAAGTTGTATGAGTTAACGCATCGGCGTTTTATTATAAAACATGATGTATGAGGTATTGTTTTGAAGAAATATTATTGATTTAAGGTAGCTTCTGTTTTGCAAAATATAATACATTTGTGGATCAATTAGAAAATAGAAAGTATTTAACATTCAATTTTTTAAGTATAACAAATACGGTTACCTTTTCATTACAGTACTTTTTTTGAATTTCTTAAAAATGCTTTGCGACTGAATGAAGGTTAAATTTTTTATAGCCTAAAGAAACTTTAAATGAAAACACAGCTTTCCCGGAATTTATTAATCCGTTCATTATTTTTCAACATGACATCTTCATTGAAAAAATGGATTATTACCCATTTTTTTACATACATTTATCTCAAGAAAAAAGTAATATAATTAATATTTAGAAGTTTTATGACAATTATGAGTGCGATATTATTAAAAAACAATTAAGAAACTGATGAATAACCAAAAAATGTGCTAATAACACATATCCATTCGGATTAAGAAAATAAAATAAACTGTTACTGTTGCAAAAATTTAAACAAAACTATCAAAATTTATTGAATGATTTGAATTTGTAATTATCATTAAGTTAAAAACTGAATACTTCAAGACTTGTTGAATGGTCATTTATTTAATTTAAAGCATTTTTAAAGCTCGAGCGTTGGAAAATGATGAAATTTTTTTATTTTTTAATAAGCAAGAAAAAAACTAATATGAATAAAATTAAGTTGTAGTGAAAATAAAAATGTTTCTTTAAACCACTTTCTGATTTAGTAGGATCCAAAATCATTCCATTGCAATAGTAACCTGAGTTTTTGGCATTTTAAAAACTACATAGATCAAAGTAAGGAATTCTAAGAGTATCATTCAAGGGGTTGTGTTAAAAATATTTTCCATTAATTAAAATATCCTATAAACATGCAATGATTTTTCTTCCATTAAACTGTTAAGAAAACACGTGTGATGATGCGTGTGAATGAACTTGCGCAAATGCGTGATGTGTGTACGTGCGTGCGTGAGTGCGTGCGTGAGTTAGTGAGCGAGTGTGTGCTTGCGCACGTGCATATGTGTATGCTTGTGTTTGTGAGCGAGAAACTAGATAAATTACTTGAAGCATCACATGAGGAAAAAATGAACTGCGTGACAGAGGAGACATACGCATTTTTTAAAATAAAAGTATGCTATATAAAAATGCAAAAAAATACTGCTGCTAAATGACAAGTTGGTCCCGTAGTATCGAAGTATTTATCTTTTTGCCGTATTCTATAAAAAACAATTAAGATTTAAATGTTAAAAATGTAAGATCACTGAATGAATAAAGAGTTGAGGACCAACTCGTCCTTGTGCAACTGTATGATACGTAAAGTAGAGACAGTACGAATTCTTTTGTTTATTCAAGAATATTATTACTTATAAAGCATCATTATAATGTAGAGAAAAAGTGAGTGGACCGAACGAGTGAGTCCGAGAAATAATAGAAAATGACAAAGGGAAGGTTTTTTAAAAAAAAATATATATATATATATATTAACGATAAAACATGAATTGTTCTTTGAAATTTTGATTATAAAATGAAAAAGTGACTTGAGCGAATGATTGGAATTTAATTGTAGACAGTGACATTACGATGCATCGATAAGAAGAAAGATTGAAAAATACAGCCACGATAGAAAAACCAGGCCTCCTTCTTCTCTCCTACCCCCCTTTTCGTCATTCGTATATTGCTATTTCTTGGCGTTAAATTAATTGTACGATGCACGAAATATAGTCTAAAAGAATCTAAATTCTGTGCATGATTCATTGTGGTTGATTGAGAAGCAAGAACATTTTTTACGACTGAAATAACAGCTGATTCCTTGACTTTTTCGCTACGAATATTGAAACATGTATGTCTCGTTTGCGTGTTGTTTGATCTAAGCGACGTTGAGATGTCATTAATTTTTCAAATTAAGAGTAGGTATATATTATGATTCGCGAAACGAAAAAGTCGACGAAAAAAATGGCAAGTAGAATAAAAAAAAGTCGCGGATTCGAAGAAGAAAAGAATATGAAATAAAGTTTAAAAGCCGACGAAAAGAAAAATAACCACGCAAGATGATAATTGAAAGTGGTGAAAACAGCAACATTAATATTAATTATAATTAATAATAATAATTATAATAAATACAATATTTGTACAATAATCAACGGTGCTGTGGTGTATGCATGCCGCAGGTCTGTATCTGCATCGTTTGACCCATCCTCTTGCATCTTTACAATGCGCTCTCGCGTTCTCCATTTTTGTTATGCACAAGTGGTTTATTCTTTGATACTTTAGACTAGTCGTTCACATTATATTCTTATTTTTGTTTGTTTTGAAAAATTTATACATTGTCACGATTTATCGATAAAAACCGACTTATCAAAGATTTTTCATTGAAAATAGATTCTAAGTAGAAAATAAAGGTCAACGAAGTTCGTATTCGGCTGAAGATAGCTAGTTCGAAAATGTCAAGCGTTTGAGTTGCTTTGTAAAAAAGAAAGCGCGGAAAAGTCCAAAACTCGAAACGCTCTTGCTGAAGGCTTTCCTTGACTACGGTTTTCGTTGTACGCTCGTCCCGAGTCGAATGACAGGTATCCGACAGCACTGTGGCAATGTTTCGACATTCAGTCGGTCCAGTACGGAGAAGCTGCTGCTTTGTCACGTCAAAGATCCACCGTGGACCCTCATATGCCTGTTGAGGTTGCCACTTTGGCTAAACCTAAGCAGGCAGAGCTTGCATTGGTAGGGCTTTTCGCCCGAGTGGATCCGCAAATGTTTCGTCAGAGTAGAGCTGTCCGAGAATGCTTTCTTGCAGAATCGACACCTGTGGCACAATAGCACAAAACTTATTTATATTTAGCAGTGTGACAATTATTTATCATTTACTTTCTTTTATTTCCTTTTTATTTTATTTATTTATTTATTTTTTTCAATTTTATCCTTTTACTGAATTTAAACGTTTTTTTCTTTCAAGTTAGAAAATGCGCAAGATGAACAAGTTCTGAAAGCTCCTACCTGTAGGGACGTTCTCCAGAATGCGTCCTCATATGCGTCGTGACGGAGCTGCTTTGGGAGAATCTTCTGTCGCAAACTGGGCAACGAAATGGCTTCTCCCCGGAGTGTGTCCTCGCATGCGCCGTCAGATTCGCCGCCTGGCTGAACGCTTTTGAGCAAGCGTGGCACCTGCAATTTCCAAACACCATCTTATCATTCATTCAATTAACTCAATCATTATTATTTCAATTATTAGTTAAGGCTAATAACATCAGCAATCGGCAATTCTTGCCCCATTGCTGGAAATCCGGATGCTACTTTTTACCACTTTTCAAATGTAAAAATTTACAACAATTTTTAATAACATTTACAGCATTTTACTTTAAACTAATGGAATTGCTACTTCTTCGTAACTGCACTTCCCGATTAAGCCAGTCAATAGAGCAGATAGTAAGTGCTTTCTTTAGGGAGGAAAATAAAACAAAGAAAATCTTAATGAAACAGGCATGAGCGGTTAGTTCCTATTTTGGGCTGTCTTCCGTGAGAATCTCTATTCACTGGCCTAGATATTTTATGTAAAATTCGAAAATTGATTAAAATACCAAGTAAATATTTAAGCAAGAAAATGCGTAATGCCTTAACTAGCAAACTAATTTACGAAACTTATCGAGATTGCGAGTACAACCGCCATTTGTCGGTAATTTCGGCGTTTTCTTTCGACCTGCTATCCTCGGCTGATCGACCAGTGGCGATATTAGTTGTGTTACTTATCTCGAGAAGCAATCCGATTGTTTCGACAAGCGGTATGGAAGTTAGAGCTTTAGCTGCCGACGCATATTGACATAATCGCAAAAACATTAGGAAATCCATGTATATCACAGATATATCATTCAACGCTTGAACTAATTAAGCGGCTGTAATAGAGAGAGGGAGCCAGGGAGGAAATTAAAAATTCAAAAATTAACATAGTAGGAAGAGAAACGATTCCTATTTTTCTTATTAATTCTCAAATTCTGCATAATTTATCTCCTTCAAAATGCATACAGCTTTCCAATCTATCTAGATAGTTGATGTACAGAAGGATAATTAATGACCTCCACATCTCTATCGTTGCACGAGGTACGCGTGTAGGTTTATATCAACTCCAGTTTTTAAATTAATTTTTATGCTTTGCACTCTCTGGTAAAAACAGTCGATTAATTACGATTTCCAATTAAGAAGGGTAGCTAATCCATATTATAAGCTTTTACGATAAAGCACATCAAACAGATTAATGATGATCCATTTAATATAAAAAATGCACTTTTTTCACTCAATTTTTAAATCATTTTTCATTACCTAATCTATAATTAACGGCTTTTAAACTGACAAAGAGAGATAGATAGCATTTTATTGTATATATAATTTATACAAAGATGGATCTGAGATTCATTACAGCTAGTATCACAGACAGTTACAGAATAATAAGAATAAAACATAAATAAATAAAACTATGATATAAAATAAGGGTACTCGCAAGAGTTCCACGCCAAAGTGAGGGCATGAGGTTCCTGATGGAAGGTAAGGGAGTTCTAGAGATGAGCCGCTTGGACCCGAAAGGTTCCTTGGCCAATGTCAGATTTAAAAAAGGGAACTGTGGGTTCCTACGGCTCACCTCTTTGGGGGCCTCTAGGTTTGTATGTACGTGGAGAAAAGAGAAAAATTATAAAAATTATTCCTTTTTTTTCTATTTAAAATAAACAATGTTGAAAATGTCTTGTTATAGTTTTAAGACTGCTTAACTGTTCGTTACGAGCAAATTACCATAGAGGGGGTAGCATTTGGAAGTAAAATAGCACATTTATAGTTCATTGAAAAAAATGAAGAATTTAAAACCAATTAAAATATGGAGGTAACTCTGTCTATTTAACAAAAACGCTGTTTCTTAAAATGAGCATTTCTTATTTCCGGTTGAGGAGTTGAGTAGAAAAACAAAATTGTCGATAAAGGGCATCGCTCCGTTTTGTCGAGAAAAGGCATGAGGAGGCCGTACTTCTATACCTAATGCAAAGTTACCAACATTTACAGTTCTCCGTTTTATTAATTCAGTTTTTTTA
>UXGC01001579.1:0-20268 GCA_900480045.1 Eurytoma adleriae | reverse complement strand
AAAATATCGTATGCACCATGGGAGGAAGTAAAGAATGCCACAAATCGCATGTTTGTCGCCCTCGCCTTCGGCTCGGGAAACAATTTACATGCGATTTGGACCATTCTTTATTTTTTCTCCCGTGGTGCATAATATACTATAATATTTATTTTACAACTAATATCCAGTAAATTATACAAATATAATTCACGATTTAAAGAATAATTACATATTTTTTTTTTTTTTTTTTTTTGTTAATCTTCTGAAGTAATTTAATTTCAGCAAGAACCACTTTAAATTTTTTAAACATCTTGAGGATAATATTAGTAATAAAAAAAGTGATTATGAATTACGACGTAATAAGTTAGTTGACCGTATGATGAAAATGTGCAAAATGTGTAACACGTAGAACCGCAAAGTTACAGCTCACCCTTGTATGCATATTATATGGCTAGTGTCAGCATATAATTTGGCTAATAAAACTGTTTACGTCGGTTTAATGTTTTATAAGAGCCGCAAGGGCTTTTGTTATATAAATCTCGGCTTCTATGTATTCATAGAGCATACAATCCCTTCCATTAAAATTTAACTTGCAATAAAAAAACTTTCTTACTAAAAAATAATATCTTAAATGAGTCATTTGAATACTGATCACATTCATCAAATCATAATGCTCGTTTAAACAATATATAAATTTTATTTTCGTGTTGTTTGCATTATCTCTAAGTATAATTTATAAGTTGTTTTTCTAACCTTTTAAAAGAAGGATGCCTTTCAATTTTATCAATAAATACTTATTCCGTAAATTTGCATAAATTTTGAAGATGACTTAAAAAATGGTAAAAATATTCATGAAAATCTTTTATGGATAATTTTAATTACTTGTTTTCTATCAATCAGGATTTAAATTCAAGGACAGCTACAGTACAATAATAAGCATATTTAAAATTTAATATAAAAATATTTGATATTCTTGAATTACTAGAGATCAATACATTTTAATCTAAAGAAACTTACCCTGAAAACATCAGCTTTATTACACTTAACCTTCAAACCGGTCTGATTAATACAGCGAAATATCGACACCATTGGATATCGATATAATCTTAAATAAGTATTGAAACAAGCCAACCATAATAAAAGAAAATTAAAAAATCCTAATTAAAAGTAAGTCTTCTTAAAATTACAAATTTGTAAATATTGTTTTACAAATTGAATTATTTTTATTTAAAAAACAAATGAGTATAAGGAGGAAGTCCTGTCATATCATACCGGCATACGTTCAAAAAACTAGATGCGCTAAACGCGTCATTTGGTTCCAACAGATGCTAATATTCATTTGAGCTGAAGAGTGTGCACAAGTGGCAGATGCACTTGAAATCAATCGCCTCGTCGATATAGAAGTGGAATATGCATAAGCATAAACGGAAAAGAACAAATGACGTCATGTCGTTTGTTGCTCGTGTCAAGTAATTTGTTGCAAAGGTTAAATATTTTGCGGTGTGCACCAGCATTACAGCTATCAATTGCAAATGTCGGATCGTATTGTTGATAAATTATCGTTAAATACCAAAGAAGTAAAAAACAGTAACGTACAGGTATGATTCAAATATTAGTCAAATATGATAAATATGATGGTAATTAAAATATTCGTATTGTTGTAGAACAAGAATTGGTAGCTTTGAGATAGTTTATTTGTAATATTCGAATATTGTAAATAAAAAAATATTTATTTAAGTTTTTTACTTCCGTAATAGTCATTACTTAATTAATTAATAAATTACTTTAATTACTTGTTTATATATACAATTCGAGATATTAACAAGGCATTAAGTTACACACAAGAATACAGAATTACATAAAAATAGTGATTTACACTACTACTTTTAGGAATCGATCCATCAAATTCTAAGTCAAGAAATGATCGAATGTATAAAAGGAAAGTTTTTTCTCCGGCAAAAGAGAAAATAGGTCGAAAGAGGTTAAGGAGAGGACCGATAGGAAAGGGAGAGAAATTGATTGCAGTCAAAGAACATTTGTTAACCGTTCACCCGCGGGGAATTTTCCCGCGCCAATGTTGCATTTTTTGACTCATCCCCGTCACGTTCTTCTCCGTCCCTCACCCACTTCATTTTTTAACCTGCGTCCTACACCTGTCAGAGTCCTTTTCCCATCTCCTTTTTTTCCCTTACAACAGCCCCCGTATCTTGACTGACCTAATATCAACAAAAAAGGTTGCCTACTGCTTTGGCACTATATGCTGTTTCACAGTCACCATTTTGGGAAAGATATGATGTTCACTACGGAAATTTAAAAGAAAAATTTTATTTTTGATTTCAAAAAATAAGTTGCATAATTTCTAAATCATTGGTTATCTTGCAAACATAAATTTAAGATAATAGATAAATATCAACTTACAATGTAATTCAAAATAGACAAAAAAGTGGTTTTAATAATATTCCACTCTTTAATGTCTTTAAAATAACTTAAAATTATCTTAAAGTAAAAATAATCTATACAAAATAATGAAAAATATCAAGCGAGTTTATTGCAATTCATTGACATTTTTGTGCAAAATTTAAAGTCACTACGTAGTGCCGTAAAATAGAATTAAAAAATTTAACATTTTTAGCGTCTTCAAAATAACTTAAAGTTGACGAAAATTTAACCCAATCCATAATAGCATTTGAAATTTTCAAGCAAGTTTCTAACTGTTGAATCCAACTTACGTACCAAATTTAGAGTGATTCCACGGTGTAGTTTCAAAGAAAGTACACCGTGGAAGGAACATCTGCAAGGGTACAAAATGATGTACTTACATGCATACAGACACTTTAAAAAGTACACTCTTGGACGGTAATCCTAAATATACCTTAAAAATGAAAAAAATTTGGAAGGTTTAATGTATTTATTTATATTAAATAGAAATCATAGATATAATAGTAGATATATTTCCTTAATTGTCCAAAAAAATGCCAACATACATAATTGTTACCGCTAGAAAGTTAAATTACAATTATTATTATTATTGCATCATACTGTTAATCGAAATATTAAGGCCTGGGTTAATGGAAGCAGAATAATTTCTTGAAATTATGTACAAGATACGTATGGTGTTCACAACTTCAATATAACGCTTTCGACACTCTTTGCAATCTAAATTCTGGACAATAACAAGTAGATGTTTAGCTACAATTCATTATACAGATATAAACGACTCATTTCGAAATTGAAATTCTAATATAAAGAAAATTTTTAAGCGATACAAGTCTATCCCCGGAAAGCAAAAGAATAAAACAGCATTCAACAGTCCGTTATCAGATCTATTCACCTATGCAAAGAGGAACCGAAACATTTCCTCCCAGCGATATTGACGCATCAGCAGTATCGACATTCAATATCGAAAGCCAGAAGCCTCGTAAAAAGAAGGAAGAAAAAGAAAGAAAAAAAAAGAGAGAGAACAGAATCAAAACGTAAACGTCCGCCGCTAAAAGGAAAACTAATCTCTCGAGGCTAACGAGAGAATGGAAACGAGCATGAAGAGATTATACGCGCGGGCGAGCGGGAGAAAGGAGAGGCGAGTCGGCGGTGCGGCCTCTGAGGTTTCCACCGGCCCGAAGGGTGGGTGGGCAAAAGAAAGGGAAGGAAAAGAGAGAGCCGCTGGGGGGTTGGGGGGGCGGAAAGAGAGAAAGAAGCAGACAACCTGCATCGGTGTCATGGCAAAAGAGGCCAACACTCTCGCCTGACCTACATCCCCGGCCGATCGTTCGCTCCCACCCCCCCGGCAGGGGTGCGAGCGAGCGGCGCCCGCGCACCAGCCCTGCGTCCTGCACGCGGCCCGGCCCTACGCGAGTGCCCTGCGCATCCTAGTAACCGAGATTCGCGTGATTGTGGCCGCTGATAGGGAAAAGTTTGTGAAAGGTGCTAAAAAAGATTTTGACGTCCCGCGGGAATTGTAGAGAGCCGGTGAAATGTCTGCATTGTAGTTGCCCTGTGCGCTGTACACAGTTGAGGGTGAGGGGAGGGCTGAGAATAGTTTGGAAGAAAATTTTGGAACTTGGGACTTGAATTTGACGGATATTTAGAAATTTTGTGAATGGGGGAAAATTTCGAAATTGTAGTTAGTTACTTGTAAGGATGTGTCCGTGATTTGTACAGGGGCGCGGGGAAAATGGTTCGATAAAAATTTCTGTTTTTAGTAATTTTGAGATCAAGTGATGGTAAAAATTATCCATCAATGTTAAAAGAAAACTCAGAAAATCGTAATTTGTTATCTTGATTGCAGTAATTTTTATCAAGTGAGCAATTTTTACTAATTAGGTCACTTGATTCTGAGATTACTAACTGCGTAGTAATTTTTGGAAAAATAGAAGACAAATTTTATTTAAGCATTTTGAATAGTTTTTTGAAATTTTCAAAAATTTCAAATTGCAAGAAATATACAAGAAATTCTGCCGTATATGCACACCGACAGAAATATTTTCAATATTCATAATACGATTATACAAAGTAAAGTATAGGAAAACGTCTGTAAAAGTATTTAAAGAATATTCTGCAATATTGCATAGGAATTTTTAAATAAATTCGGAAATCCCACAGATTTGAGAGGTTCTGTAATTTAATTCGTAATTTATCGGAATATTTCTAACGATTACATAATATTTACATGTGAAAATACAGGAAAAAGTCTAAAATACCCCTGAAGAAAATTTGAGCATTCAACATTTTTTTCACCTATTTTTATGAAAAAAAAAGAAAAAAATTATATCTTACAGAAATGCTTACAGAAATGTCGATATCTGCGTAATTTTGGGATCTAAATAATAATTAAACCAATCATTTGAAATGAAAGTTTAAAAATCTTGCAAAAAAATATTGCCTGCGTATACTTATCTGTTTCTACTTCCATACATCCTCTCTTAAAGAGGCCATGGCAGAAGCTTCAGAAGCATTCCTAGAAGCAGTTTGATTTCTAAATGGATAAATATTCACTTAAAGGCGCTAAAATTCAAAAACTTAGAATTTAAGAACATTGAAATAATTATTAAATTGTATGTAAATTCAGAAGTGCTCTTGGTATTTGTTGAAATTTGAGTATTTATCTGAATTTTATTAGAAGAACATTGAAAGTCTATGAACATTCATCTCAGATGATTTACTCTACTAAGGTTTTCGGCATAATTTGTTTGTTAAATGCTGACGAATTTTTATCCGTTTATAGAGAATTTAAGAATTAATTAAACAACTACTTTAAAATTTGGATTAATTTATTTATTTTAAAAACCAGTAATTTACTGGGTAAATTCAATTACACACATAATCAACTTATCTGGACGTAGGCCTGGTACATAAAAATCTTGCTAATTAACTAATTCAAAAATTATGTACACACTAATTGCATAAATATCTTTTTCTTTTATATAAAAAAAATAGTGTCAACAATAAATAATTATAATTTTAATGGAATCTTTTACAAAAATTAAAAGGTGCAAAGTTATATATTTCGTAATACAATCTTGTATTTTCAATCGTTAAAATTTAGTACCTTAAAAACGCGAAAAATGGATTTAAGTTGTTATGCCGGGAAGTCACAGAATTGTAATCTAAGATGCATTCATTTATGTTACAATTGACTGCCTCAACCTTCAATAATTTATTGTCAATAATTCTGCCTATGTCCGAAATTTCTCTGAAATTCTTGCCCAACGCTCTTTTTTCCTCGCTTCCTTATCCCAGGAGGAGTCGCACGATTATCCAATTTATAGAGTCTTCCGTCCCTTCGGTTCGTCGCCCACTTTTTTTGCCCCCCGCCTCTCCCCTCGTCGTCTACTCGAGTTTTTCGACCCACTTTCGAGTTTCGAGCGCAAGGTGATTGGCCCGCCGTTTCGAGGCGAACGAATTACTCAGAGATAATTGCGCCTCGGTTCTAATAAGATATCGCCTCGCGCGAGCTCGCATTTGCATACGCGCCGTAGCGCTGAAATACCGGTTTGCCTCTTTTTCTTGTCGCTCGTCTCTCTTTCCTCTTATTGCACCTCGCGCGATCGACAAATTGCGCTCGGCTCGTTGAATTTTCTATTGCGCGCGCACTTTGCGCGTCGCTAACGGAGAAATGATGAATTTTATTTCGTTCCTCCGATGCATTGCGCGACGTAAAAGTTCAATTTGCGAAAAAGTACACTCAGAAAAAATTCTAGTAAAACTTACTATCCTGTCTAGAAAAGTGGCCATAGACTGTCATGTAGTGGAAAAATTATGCCTTAAGAAAACATCCTATAGGATTGCCTCCCTATAGGACGCCTATAGGAAATCTTATAGGAAACCTTGAATTCTATAGGAATTCCTATAACCTTTTCGCGCTAAAAAAACCTATAGGAAATTTTGCAGGTTTTTTTAGCGTGAGAAAGCTTATAGGAATTCCTATAGGATTCCTATAGAATTTGCTATAGGATTCCTATAGGATTTGCTATAGGATTTCTGTAGGATTTGGTACAAGGTATTTGTTCCTATAGGATTTGTAATAGGATATTTGTTCCTGCAGGATTTACTATAGGATATTTGTTCCTATAGAATTTGCTATAGGATTCCTATAGGATTTGCTATAAGATATTTGTTCCTATAGGATTTGCTATAGAATATTTGTTCCTACAACCTTGAATCCTATAGGAATCCTATAGGAGTTCCTGTACCTTTTTCGCGCTAGGGATTAAATCGATCCGCGTGAGTCGAAATTGCTTCTAAAAATGTTGAACTTAACATGAAAGACCCTATTCTTTGCATAATGCATGTTATTCAATCAAATCAAATGTATAGACGTAAATTTTCACGTTCTTTTTAATCTGAAGTTAAACTCGTTGTTTCCATTAAAGAAAACAAATTTGACCTTCAAGTGACCTTTAGAACGACTATCAAGAACAACGACAATGTCATCAAAAGGTGGCCTCCTCCGACCCCTACAATATTATTGCCTTAGTCATTTTTTTCTTCAACTCGTTTGAAAATTTATAAAGGGAGGAAAACAAATTTTATTTATATATTTTACTGTTCGGTTGAAGCACGTAGACATTTATTAGACGATAAGTACCGAAAGATTTTCGGCTAAAAGATAGCTTATTAATTGATACATTTGTACGTCTACGCGGAGATAATTTTTTTCTCAAGTAATGATGTGTTCGGAGACAGAGACCCCGCAAATCATGAGGAAAAAGCGATTTCACCCGTCAACTCGTTTGGGGTTCTTTTTTTCTTTTGACGCGCTGCTGGGCTATTTTCTCGAATTCACTAATATCATGACTGCTTTATCTCCCCCAGGCCATCTGTTATAGCCATTATGTCTAGTGTGTAGAAAATCGCGCTTAGAAAAGCATTTGTACGTGACCGCTTGGAGACAATGTAGTTGACCCCGCATAGCTCGCTCAATGCTCCTTATATGTAAAAATAATACTCTTCGCTCAAAGGCTCCTTAGCTGCTATTAAATTATGTTAATCCGTAACTTAATTGGCAATTAGGTATTCAAGGTGCATTGATCAACTGAGTCCTACATCTCTTATTAATCTAAAATAAAAATTGTTTTTTTAGATTTGCTTGTAGAAGATGATTCCTGAAAAGTAATTTGTATTAAAATATGAGCGGGTGACAAAATGCTTTGAGGTTACAGTAAATAACCTTTCTTTGATTTTCAAAGCAAATTTAGAACCTGATATCTTAATTTTTAATAAGAATTGGATTATTCAAACGATAGCCACATATAAAGCCCATCGGAATCAATGCACTTGCTATTTTACATTTAAAGTAGGTTGCAACATCAAAAACACATGCAGCTGTGAAATTTTAATCCAAATAAATTTTATGCTATATATATATCCTCCACTAAATCGTAACTCTAACATTAAATTTGCTTGTTTATTTATTTATTTATTGAAAATCAGTAAATATTTACAACGCAGGGAAAACTTATTGCGAAGGCTTCACTAGTAATTCCTGCAGATATCAAAGAAATTTTAGAATATCCACTTTTTTTCGATGGCGTTTTCGTTATTTTTGGAACAGGAACACTCTTATTTTTGGTACTCAATTTCCTCGGCTTGTGAAGAATTGTATTTGTTTAAGTTGTTAAGCAAGTTTTTGATTAAAAAAGGTTTATATTTCGAAATAAATTTCAAAGGCTCTCTATTACCCTGGTAGAAATTTTCGGCCTGTTAACAAATCGTTGGCCAACAAATCCGCTAAAAACGTCATATTGGCCAACGGCTATCTAAGTGCTGGTTAGCATTTCTACCAGGGTATAGGAAAAAGTGAAAATTGTTACACTGAGAAAAGGAAAAAAGAAAATTTGCTATAAATTATTTGAGATGGAGATTATATTGCATACATGAGTAAATTACTTATATAATCATTGGAAAAATTATAATTTTTATAGTATATTTTGCTATAAATACTGTAATTTTCATCATGTTGTAAATCTGTCTTCCATCTCCGATAATTGATAGTAAATCTTTTCTGGTGTAAATTTGATCGCGAACAATTTTATTAGATCTTTTTGTCCATCAAAGCTCTACTTATACTACTTCAAATCTACTCTTCCAGAGCGCCTAACACTACACCAAAGGAAGAAAAAAGCCCTCGCCTACGAAAAAATATGATTCGTTAAATTTGATAGAGCCGTTTTTTTGCCAGAAAAAATAATCACTCCATCAGTCCGACCGAGCGAGCCAACATTTACATACGTGTACGTCAAAAGCTCCCGTCGCAAACACCCACCCAACAAAAAAAGCCTTCATTTCTTGTAACCCAACGCACGCGCATTCGCGAAGACAAAGAAAAAAAAGAACACAAAAAGGAAAAAAAAGGCTGAATCACACGGCGTTATCGGTGGGTCGTCGATCCGAGGCTATACCGCACAGTCTCATCAGAGCCGAATCCCTTACGAAAATATAGGACGCCTATAGGAAATCTTATAGGCAACCTTGAATTCTATAGGAATGCTACAGGAATTCCTATAACTTTTTCGCGCTAAAAAACCTATAGGAAATGTTGCAGGTTTTTTTAGCGCGAGAAAGCTATAGGAATTCCTATAGCATTCCTATAGAATTTGCTATAAGATTCCTATAGAATTTGCTATAGGATTCCTATAGAATTTGCTATAGGATTCCTATAGGATTTGCTATAGGATTTCTATAGGATTTGCTATAAGATATATGTTCCTATAGGATTTGCTATAGGATATCTGTTCCTGCAGGATTTACTATAGATATTTGTTCCTATAGAATTTGCTATAAGATATATGTTCCTATAGGATTTGCTATAGGATTTGCTATAGGATATTTGTTCCTATAGGATTTGCTATAGGATTCCTATAGGATTTGCTATAGGATATTTGTTCCTATAGAATTTGCTATAGGATTCTTACAGGATTTGCTATAGGATTCCTATAGGATTTGCTATAGGATATTTGTTCCTATAGGATAATTTGCTATAGGATATTTCTTCCTATGGAATTTGCTATAGGATATTTGTTCCTACAAGATTTGCTATAGGATATTTGTTCCTATAGGATTTTCTACAGGATATTTTCCTAAGGGAAGTGTACACCCGAGAGAAAAAGTGGCCGAGGCGCGCAAATAACCCGTGCGAAGAAAAATTCGCTAATGTTTGTTTAAAAGGCCGGGTACGCGCGAGCGGAGCGTCCAGCGCGAAGGAGGCGCGCGACCTTGCCTCGCGGCGTGTTATTCCGAGCCGTCGATCACCGGGGCACCCGACGAGAGGAGCCGTCGCCGAAAATAGTCGCGCGGGATAAGCCGCGCGGCCAACATTCGTCAAGCGGCTTCCGGCGCGTCCGAGTGGTAGGGAGCCCATCTCCCCCGGAAAGTATCATTTCCGATTATCCGGGATTTCGCGCCCCGACGATCGTTGATCAAAGTTTTGTCGACGAGGCTATACGCACATATATCTCCCCGGAGGAGCGAGTAAGTATCGAGAGGAGGGGGACGTCGTTCCCCGGTTCATTTCACCTGCCGCCTACGACGGCTGCTCGAGAGCATCGATCTCTATTCGGCACACACGGCGGGCTTTAATCTTCGGCGAGATGCGAGCGGCGCTTACGCGGCGCATGTAGATCGCCGTGGTACCGGCTATACGGTTCATCGGCGCAGCTTTATTTTCTCGGGAGGAGGGAGGAATTGCACCTACTTGTCGGACGCCTTGGGGTATACTTTTATGGACGTTTTATATTCATACGACGCGCCGCTGCGGTTAGATTGAATGCTGAAATAAAATTCGGATTTTCGGCTGCCCGACGCCGGGGCTGCTTCATTTGCTCGTGCGAAATTTTACTGAATCATTGGGAAACTTTAGATATTGCTGTGGATTACTATAAAGGAAAAAATGTATGCCTGTATTATTCGTGAGAATAAATTTTTGTGTGAAGTAAAAAAGATTCATTGCGTATTTTATTTTTCGTTCGTGCTTTAAGTGAATAAGACGATTTATTGAGAAATTTTGTTGCAAAAATAATTTTGTTTTCTTTTTACTAAATAAAAAATTTATTGGAGAATTAAAAATAAAAAAAATAAATATAAAATTTTGTCAAAATTGTAATACTTTTTGTTTAGAATTTTTAAAAAGTGTAAAACAATCTAGAGTAAATATTGTTAATTCCCTTCAGCTTTTTATGATGTCTATCACCAAGATTTATCAATAAAATGTTTATATCTTTGCAAAATAAAATCAGGTTTATCTTATATGAAGTGGATCAGCCTTGAAAACATATCTTGGATGCTGCAGGTACAAACTATTCTAAATTTAATTTTAACCATCCTCACACTCAAAGTATGTACAAAATACAACTCATCTTTATTTTGCACTTTTCATTCATTTTAAATATAATGAACGTTTAATTAAACATTTATAGGCTAATAAGCACAAAATTATAATCAATATAAAAGAGCAGAGTAAATAAGCGTATTATTATTTGCATAACGCTTATTTGAATTTATATTCAATTCACTTTGATTTTATTTTGTTCTTGAATGAACTTGAAATACCCAAAAATACAGTATTTTAAAAAATCGCACAGCTGGAAATAGCAATAATAAAGATGAAAATAATTAGTGAACAAAAAGTAGTACCCAATGGAATTACTCAGGTACCTACATAACAAAGGGCACATTGTACAAGAAAAACAAATAAAGCGTTAGCGAAACGATTATTTCCTCTTCATCCTTTAATTACACTAATTTTTCTACAGAGGTTCTTTCCCCACGTTGGCACCGATGTGGTCGCAAGAAAAAACGGCAAAGAATCAAACCGAAAGAAAGGAAAAAGAGTTGGCTATTGCTTTCGTAAATTGAATCTTCCCTTGCTCGTCCTTTCAGTCAAGTTGAGCGTCACGCCGGTAAAATCCGGCAAAGGGTAGAAGCGAGAGAAAAATTGAGAGGGAGAGAGAGAGACAGAGAAAGGCATACAACAGAGTCAGACTGTGTGTATGTGTATGTATGTGAACGCGCGTGCCTGGGTGAGTGAGAGAAAGACAGATATATACATATAGATAGAGAGAGAGAAAGAGAGTGAGAGAGAGAGTGAGAGAGAGGGAGAGAGAGTGAGAGTGATAGAGAGAGAGTGAGAGAGAGAGAGAGAGTGATAGAGAGTGAGAGAGAAAGTGAGAGAGAGAGAGAGAGAGAGTGGTGTGTGTGTGTGTGTGTGTGAGGGAGAGAGCGAGAAAAAGTGAGTGTATGTGAGAGAGAGGGAGTGAGAGATACCTCGACCCGCGAAGAGTCAACTTGATTTTATACATACTAGAAAGAAAGATCGAGCTGAGGCTGGTGAAGTTGGCATTGAGTTGACACAACTTTATTTTAAAGAAAATCCTGGGTACATATGCTTTTAAATGGAAAAGAAATTGAAACGAAAAAAAGAATGAAGAATTGTAAGCTTTCTTTGAAAAAATATTGAAATAGCGATTTTTTATGTTAGGGGAATCCCCTATTTTTATATTCGCGCGAAACCCAAGAACTACCTCGCAAATTTTTCTGAAATTTTGACACTTTGTATTCCAGAGTGTCAAACGGAAGCAAATATTATCTCGTCTTTATACGCTTATAATTCAGTTTGAAAATAAAAGTTTAAAGTTTTTTTTTTTTAAATATAACACATTTACATTCGCAGAAAAGTATAGTTTCAGTTTTTTACTATCGGTACTAATAATAGCACCAATTCCTCCTAAGATACAATATTCTTTTAAAAAAGCAGCTTCTTCAAAAACAATCTAAAATTGATTCAACAAAAAATGTTTCAATCTTACAGCGTCGTTATAAAGGGGATGAAACCTATACTCCCCGAGAAAAAGGAGCAAAAAGCTTCCTATCATCGCGCACCAAGATGCTTTTATTGCCAGCCCTTTTTCCTCCTTCATTTTGGAGGAACACTTTTTTTTTACTTTTTTTCCGGGTTGCCGGGGTTATTTCGGCATCGGAGGTGGTAAGCGATAGTACAGGGAACGGCCGATAAACTAGTAATAAAAGGACGCCGCGACAAAAGCTCGCGAATAACAGGGCACTTGCGCTATCTCTGCGGCTAGCCACGAAAGTGTAACCCACCAACCCCTGCCCACCCCGCTCACCGCGATATCAACAATTTTATCGTCGAGATATACGGCTTACCGGGCTGACTCAAAATGAAGAATACAGTAATGGAAGAACGAAGAAAGAATTATACATGGAGAGGGAGGGGACGGGGAGATAGATCACCCGCGTTGTTTGAGGTGGTGGATCGTAAAACGTTGAGTCGCACGAGACCGGCATAACTTTGCGTTCCGTCTCTTTTTGCTCTTTTCACTTCCAGATGTGAGGGAGATTTCTTCCTCTTTTTTTTTATTCTTTAGCGATTCGATTCCAATCGTCGGTACTTTATTTTTTAATCTAAAATTATTTATGTTTACGTTTTGTGATACTTTGGTGGTATTATTGTTTTTTTATAACAATTATGTAGGAAGTAAAAAAATGCAGATTTTGTTTTTTTCCTACAAAAAATTTAAAATTTCTTGATAACGTTGAAATATACACTTACGTTATTTTTCGGCCACTGGATTGAAATATTTTTATTTGTAACTCTCTCTAGAAATTAATTGAAATTGTTTGTATATAAAAGTCGTCCTATATTTACAACGTTTATAGCAATTCTTTTCAAATCTTAAGATAATTTTGCTATGAACAGGTCATTATCGCAAAATTTCTGGAACATAGTAATTTTTACACAAAAAATGTGTAATATATCGTAGACAAAAAATTTTTAATTTTTTCTTGGTAACAAATTTGTTTAAGTAACCATTCGAAAGAAAACATTTCTTTAAATGTTAAAGAAGAGGATGGTTATTTAGCAATATATCCTTTAGAGTACGATACTTTAACTTTTTTATTCAATCTCTTTTTTTTTAATATTTGGAAAAGAATATTAACTAACGTGCATAAATAGATTTTCACTCTATATGTAGCGCAGATTTAACCTACTTTCCACTTCCTAATTAATGGAGCCGATGTTAAAACAAAATTTCAAATAAATTAAAACTATAATAGCCCAGATTAATTACTAACAACAAATATCTATTTAAGAGAAGTTTTTTTGTTTTAAACTGTAATAGCTTTAGTTTTGACTTCACATATTTTTTCAACATCAATATTAAAGAACTGGAATTTATCTTTCGGTCATCCCTAATTTACTTTTTGACCTAGATTTTTATTCAACAAAATTTTCACTCAATTTTTGGAAAAAAATCAGAAATGTATACTAAATGATTATAAAATAAGTGTAAAAGTTTAATAAAGTTACTCAATGAATTCTATTTGTTTTAAATGGTTGACCCAAATAACAATTTCCTATTTTGGTTTGCTTAAATCAGAAAATGGGAATTAAATTAAAAATGATCGATTAGCGTTATATATATGTCGATTAAAGCAAAGTCTACATTTATTCGGCTTCTCACACTTGTCAATAATCTCCGTGAAGCATGAATATCTTCATTGAAGCCTGTCCATTCGAAAAAAGCCATAAAAATAAATTTTTTATTTGCATCTAAAAGTTAAGTCAGACGAAAAGATACGAAAAAATAAAAAGCTCACATTTCGCAGTAACAAAAACAATTTTGAGTAGTCGCAATTAACAGGGCAAATATACATTTTGGAGGTTTGTACAAAACGCCACGAGTAAATATAGATCCAAAGGAAAAGTAGTTCCGCGTCCAATAAAAATTGGCAAGAAACTAACGAGACGAAAGGAAAACAAATCGACGAGAAAATCGATGCCGAGTGGAACGAACGTTGAAATTAATACGGGGCACTCGTACACGCCTTACAATCTTGTCGATTGGATAACCGCGAAGTTTATTTCCGCCACTGCGCATACACACGCGGGAAAGACCGTATGTAGATGCGGGGAGTCGTACGCTCAGCAGGGGGAGGAGGGGGGAGATACTCCGGGTGAGCTTTCGATCTGTCAGGCCGGCAGAAATGAAAAATCGTAAACTCGAGTGTTATCGAGCAATTTTATGACGGGCGCGACGAGTGCTTAAAGAGACACTGTTTTTATCGTTTCAACTGCCGCTGCTGCGAGAGCCGCGCGAAATAAAATGTTATTTAATAACTCGTGAGACACCGGGGGTGAAGCTGCGCTTTTCTTACTCTTTTTTGTACGCTTGTGCTTTTAAATTAAGTTTGCTAGTGGCTGTAATTAACTTTTTTCGTATCAACGAGAGGTTAAAAAGTTTTTCGCGAAATTTGGGTTTATAATGAGTTACGGACGTTTAAGTATGAGGAAGGGTCTTGCGAACTACTGTAGGAAGTACATGAACTTGTGTGATTTTTATTATCACTTTTAATACATACTAGCTTTTTTGTCACCAAATTAAATCTTGATGTTTTATTATGTTGCAACACTGATGAAAGTTCGATGATAATGCTACATAATTTTTAATCATTAACCGCGAAGAAAAGGACATTTCGTAGTTCCCTGCGCGAAGAAAAGCTCATTTCACGAGATTCCAGTGAAAAAAAGTACATACATTTCGTGAGCATATAAAGTTTCCCCCTTTAACAACATACATTGTTCAAAAACGTTAAACGTTTTAAAACCGTTTAATAAACATCCTCTTGAAAAGTGTGTGCTGTTATACCTTTGAAAAAGGCACATTTTGCTTAATCTCATGAAAGAAGTGGATAGAGTAGATAAATAATGCAAACCTTATTATATATAAGATTAATAATATTATATTAAATCATTCCAAATTTATTGATAATCAAAGCTGAAGATGAAAGATGCATCTAAACTGGTATATTTTATTACACTTTCTCATGCATTGATACATAATGGATTTTCTGCTTCTGATAATGGATAACTGTTGAACGAATTATCAATTTATTAACCAAATGAACTTTATACATTTACCCAGTTTCGCTACAATTTTTCATACTCACAAACAGAATGACATTGTAAGTCAATAGGACGCCTTTTAACAACAATTAATATGTTTACAACATTTTATTAAATTATATTTTAAAAATCATCAATTTCCAAAAAATCAAATTAAATCAGTTGAAAATTCTAATAATAATCAATGTACTATTGATTAGTTAAGATGAGGATCGTTACACATTGTTTATTTAAATTTCGACAAAGTTATATAGAATTATAAACTAAAATCTTGTTTATGAAAGCCTCTTATTTTTTCGAACGTACCGTTTAAAGGAAAATATCTTGTAGGAAATCCTATAGGAACAAATATCCGATAGCAAATTCTATAGGAATAAATATCCTATAGCAAATCCTAAAGGAATCCTATAGGAATTCCTATTGCTTTTTCGCGCTAAAAAACCTATAGAATATGGGTTCCCACATGTAGGTTTTCCTATAGGAATTCCTATAGCTTTTTCGCGCTAAAAAAACCTATAGAATATGGATTCCTACATATAGGTTTTCCTACAAAATTGTTTATAGGAAAAAAATCCTATAAAAAATTCTATAGGAAAACCTACAAGAAATCCTATAGTTTTTAGTGCGAAAAAGCTATAGGAATTCCTATAGGATTCCTACAGCATTCAAGGTTTCCTTACAGGATAAGATTTCCTATAGGCGTTACATAGGGAGCCTTATATATATTATAGGATATTTTCGTAAGGGCATAATAGGAATTTCTCCTCACAGTTTACGGGAATTCTCCATATTGTCTTTAATCCCTTATTCTAAATAATAAAATCATAAACCTTACTCCCTCCGTAATAAAATAACCGAAATAATTTTTGTACTCCTATAACATACCTAGGTGTACCAATTCCACCTACAATTCTTTTATTCAAACCAAAGAATATAGAAGCTTATAGAAGCGCAGGTTCAAATGGGCGTAAGGGTCCGAAAAGCTGTATCACAGCCGACAGAGGGTGCTCTGATTTTCTATGATTTTGTGCACAGATATAGATATGCAGCTTATAAAATGTAACCCAGTGCACGTTCCCCTTTTTATAACCTAGCCGTGCGCTTCTATAAGCGTTTATATTCTTTGCTTAAACTATCTATGCAATTTTTATCCCAATTTTTCTTCATTATAAAATTTTCTAACAAACAGAAAACCTATAATATCAAGCATTCAAATTTTGACTCTACAAAAATCATCCAAGTAAAAATAATCACTTCAAGAGCTAACCCAAATAGAAAGAGAGAGAAAAATCAGATCCCTCCCCTCTACAACGTCCGAAGGACAAGATGTGCATTCGGCGGCTCGAATTTCCGCGGACTCTCGCGGGTCGCGGCCGGTCGCGCGCGCGCGCCTGTGTACGTGCCCGTACATGAGTGCGCCGACCTAGTTAGTTCACCTGTAAACGCGCCTTTTTATGTGGCACGCGCTCCGCACGCGCCCACCCCACCCGCCGCCGGGGCTTCGGGTATATCTTGCGCGGCGCGCTCTTTTATAGGTCGTGCACACGTACACACGCGCGCCCATCCTCTAGGACACACATATAATAACCGTCCGGCTCCGCATTCGGACAAACAATCTACAGGCCTATCCATCAAAGCATATTTTTTTTTTTGCTCGCTTGTATTCGCGCGATTTGCGGCCGTGTGCTCTTGGGTGCCTTCGATATCGCTGTCCGCTGGAGGTGAGCACAAACTACATGTAACTACCGGCTGATATATTGTGTCGATAAATGTTGCGAATGGATTGCACCTTATTATTTTTTTTACGAGGTGTAATATACCCTTACGAAAGTATCCTATAAGATTACCTATAGGCTCCCTATAGGACGCCTATAGGAAGTCTTATAGGAAACCTTGAATCCTATAGGAAACCTATAAGAATTCCTATAGCTTTTTCAGGCTAAAAACCTATAAGATTTCTTATAGGTTTTCCTGTAGAATTTTTTATAGGATTTTTTTCCTATAAAAAAATTCTGTAGGAATTCCTAAGGAAATCCTATAGGATTTTAAGTGTGAAAAAGCTATAGGAATTTCTATAGGATTATTTATAGGATATTTGTTCCTATAGGATTCTTTATAGGATATTTGTTCCTATAGAATTCTTTATAGGATATTTGTTCCTATAGGATTCTTTATAGGATATTTGTTCCTATAGGATTCTTTATAGGATATTTGTTCCTATAGGATTTCCTACAGGATATTTTCGTAAGGGTAGGTTCGGGCGGGAAATCAATTCAATTTTTACACGTTTGACGGTAAATTTATTCAAGAGGGAAATTGTAGGAATTATTTAAGGGTTTAGTAGGTTACTTGAATTTGAAGTCTGTTGATTGTTTATGCCGCATGTTTGAGAAAGGACATAGCTGCTAATTTAATTCTATTAATTAATATTAATCTAACACTAACTCTTAAAAATTAAAATTCAACACAAAATTTTAATATTTATAAGCCAATCTAGGAAATTAAAAAATTTTGACATTTTCAAAAACCACTTAAATGGCTATAAAATCGAAACTAATCCATAAAAATCCTTGAAATTTTCAAATTTGTACTGTATACATTGATTATTCTAAATCTTGAATTTCGACTTCAATCGGGGTACTGAAATTTTAGCCATATCTGAAGCAAACCATTTAGGTGATACATAACCAATTAATATTCACAACCAAAATTTTAGGTCAAAAGTCAAAAAATTGCTCAAAAAAATTCTTTCTGCCTAAAAAACATTATCCAGTCATCATATTACTTTCCTCTTCCTGCACGTGTAATGTCAATATTCCGACTGCGAAGAATATATGCCACGCGCTCTCGAATTTCCCTCCCTTCCGGATCTCTCCAGCATGAACTCTTTATTGAAGTTCACGCAGGGTATATTAACTCAATGTAAGAAATCATTTTTTTTCCTTCCGCGTTGCGCGTGCCCCCCTATTTCTCTTTCTCTTTATGGAGCTCCTTTTATAAGTATTATGCGGAACTGCGAGAGAGAGAGAGAGAGAGAGAGAGAGAGGAAAAAAAATCATCGATTTCTATCTTCCGCATAAATACGCAAAAATGTTGCAAGGGATAAATAGAAATCCGAAAACTTGTTTTTATCGGGTGACTAGGGCGTAGTACATTTTTGTAGTGAAATTTTACGACCGATGTAAACATTTCATTTACTTAATGAATTGTATTAATAGTACAACAGCTGTGCTTGATTAGCAGATTTATTTAAGAAGTTATGCGAATTATTTGTTTTGATTCATACTATCCATTAGTTTGACTGAAATCCATTGCAATTGTTTAGTAAATTTTCGAAAATATTTGAAAAATTTATTGTTTAAGTTTAAATTTAGTTTTTGTAAATAATAAGGCAAGTATTTTTTTCTGGAAAGTATAATTAACTAACTGCGCAATACGGGAAAGAAAATGCAGCAGTGATTCAACTGTAAAAAGTAGAAAGGTATGCCCGGTATGCCATTAAGTAGTAAAAATCGATTTAGTCGGACATGCTTGCCATACAAATATTATAATTTGTGTTTTCTTAGAAAAGCAAACGAGAAATACAATTCTTTACTGCTTGTAAACAAAGTAAGTAAGGTACAAGCCATAAAGAAAAATAATCAACTTTCATTATCAATTATTTAAAAAAATATAACCTTTTGTTTGTAATAAAAAAAAATTAAAAAAAATAATTTTTGAGCGAGAAACTAATAAAATTAATAGTAAACACAACCTAATTTATTAATAGTGTAAATTCTTTGACCTATTTACCAAATTATTTATCAAACGATTAACCAAATATAGTTTCTGCATATTTACTTTGCACTTTCAAGAAATGACTTGTCAGTTATTCAGATACATCAATTTTAATGCAATATTTTTGTTAAATAAGTCTAATTTTGGCTACACAGACAAAAATTATTGTGGTTCTCTGTTAAAATTAAAAAAAAGTACCATATTATCTAACTTGTATCTAATAAGAAAAAAAATTTTCAACAAATCCACAAGAGGTGAAAATCCATGTGAAAAAAATATTTTCAACAATTATTTACTCCCTCTTTGGAGGTCTACAAAGTGAACTTATCAAGTGATTAGGGTTAAAAATTTATTTAATTTAATGTAATTACAGATTAATTATAATTACATAATAATTAGGTCAGTAATGAAATATGTAAGCGCGTCTTAAAAAATAATTCTTTTCTTAGTTATTAAACAATTTCACAGCAAATCGATCTTCAAGCACGTACATTAGACCTCAATACTTCGCCGTTAAAAGCTCGCTTCATTCAAGTAAGCCTCGATGCTGTATCGCACGCAGCGGGCTGCTTACTACAAGATCGGCAATTGATAGCAGAGCTCAGCGCTCGTCGGAGCGTCAGGCAATGGGAGACAAGTTCGTCGTTTCCTTCAACCACCCTCCCTCCCCCATCCCCTCATCAATTAGTCAGGATAATGCGCTCGGGGAACGAGGCTCACATACCGGCTCCGATATTGCGCCCTTGCAGGCCTCTCTCAGTAGCGTGCAACACATACACACACCAGCCGTGAAATTCTCTCGGAATATCCGCAGCATTTGGTCAAGGGTGCACCGCTGGATTTATGGCGCCTGCAGCCAGTTTCGCACGCGCCGGTCTCTCACCGGACACGCGAGAGCGGATAAATCGTCTACCCTCGATTTTGCAGCCGGATGCGAGACCTCCTGTGCCTCTCTCTCTCTCTCTCTCTCTCTCTTCCTCACTCTCTCACTCCCTAACCCCTTCTTCCGCTCTCTTTCACACACACACACACACACACACACACACACACACACACACACACACACACACACACACACACACGCACGCACGCAC